>CM056716.1:7332321-7434282 GCA_029849275.1 Papilio elwesi | reverse complement strand
GAAATTTGTTTACATTTAAATAGAATCAACTTCGGGAACTTCTAACATCAATCAATTGAAGTGAGAATGCTACGCTTAACATACAAAGAATGTTATTTTGACAACGTTAAAGCATTTCTAATCAGAAACAGATATGACTTTTAAGAACTTTCTGTTTCTACTTCTATACAATCAACTATTACAACTTTATAACCAGGTCTCTGACAAAATATTAACAGGCAATAGCGAGAAAACTCTAAATTGACTTTTTATCCTCCATTAATTTATTTTTTTCAAGTATCAGACTATTGAATGCAAGCAACTTAAAAATCATCACAAAAATATTCTAAAATATGTTTTCTTCTTGGGAGGGAGAGTTCGTAGTCATCCTTATGGTTACTCCTTCCTTTTACGTATAATTACTTCTAAATGAATACATTTTTTAACACATGCTACTTCATAACAACAATAAACTTCTTAAATCTACGACAGTGACAATTCAAAATAGCTTGTTGATACATGATTCACACCGTTTATTATCAGACATTTTTATAAATACTTACCACATTGTTATTAAAGATAAACGGTGACTTTTACTTTATTGTTCTATTTATTTTTTATTTTATTGGCATTTTTGTTTATTTCTGTAGCACATCAAATTCAAAAATCTTTATTTAATGATATCCTTTATGCTTTATTCCCTTGATTAAATATTTAAAAAGCTTTTCTTATTTGTTGTTGTCTTGTTTTATAAAGGGTATCATTTGACAAAGGGACAAATCTTACAAAGGAATTGGTTTAATAAATGTTTGTAGCACTATGAAAACAAACTATTCAATGCCAATACTGAACATGCTTTTCTTCATAATACACATTTGTTAAGACTTTCTACTTCTCAGAGATTCTCTATTCATAAATGTTGATAACGAATAATCTTGTTTATGTTTCTGCTATTTAAACATTTCTAATTCTTCGATTACAAGGGAAGTATTGATGATACTGATAAATTTTTTTGTTTTTCTAAGGGGTACTGGTACATGGATAAATTTCCTGGTTTTCTAGGGATTATTTGTACATGGATTTTTATATTGGTTGCAGAAAGCGTGTCTGAATATGAAACCATAAAAGAAATACAGAAATTATAAGAATTTTTTGTAAATATACAAGTTATATTTTAAATCTGGCGTTTCTTACACTTCTACTTTGTGGATATTCTTATTCAATTAGTTTACAGAGACTTTTTCTTTACTTTAATCCCATTGCTTATAAATTTTATAACGATGCTTTGTTGACATATTTTTAAGAACCAAGTAATAATAATACTCTTAATACAATCAAATAAGCCTTGGTACAAGCATTATGCAATTTTTATTTATTCTTCTTATGCATTTAAAATATTAAAAGCATATTAAATGGTCTTTGTATTTTTATTTCCTTTGTTTTTCCTTGTTTTTAACTAGCCCTCCTTTTTGAATCACAACAAATATCACCCATCAGCCCCGCCATCGATTAGAACATCCAGAAAGTAAAGACGTGAAAGGGAGAGGAATAAGCCATTATAAATCTCCCTTTCACAAATGATGTCAACTAGTTGTTTAAAGAGTTATAATTGGAATTAAGTTAACAGAATTGTAAGAGTCACGTATTAAAGAATAAAAAAAGATACAAATAAATAAGAGAATTAAATGGATAACTAAGACTTGTGTTAGAATATGATTATGTAATAAGAAACATTCTTGAAATTTTAAGAATATAAATTTTAATAAATTACGATAGGATGATGTTACACAATTGTGTTGTTTCAAAATTTTTAAATGATTTAAGTTATAAAAGATTATATACTCCAAATTTATTATAGGTAGGGTAGAGTGGGTAATGTTAAAAGGAAGGATTAGGTACTTAAATTACGACTTTAGCTTATATCATTGAATTTTAGTTTTGTGTATTTTTATTAGAACTTTAGATGGCATTTTGATTTTTTAGTTCATGTACTTAATTACATTTTTAGATATTAAGGAGGTTGGTATATGTGTTATATACTTGTGTTACAATTTTTAATAGATTTAATGATTTTGGATTACATTTCTAATAGAATAATTGATTTTTAATGCTCTGTACTAGGATTAAAATTTTAGAATTGGATTTCATGAATTAAGATTTTTGACAAAATACTTGGTCTGTAATGCTCTGTACTTGGATTAAGACTTTTAATTAAATCTTATAATTGGATATGAATTAGAACTTATGATACAATTATTTATTTTATGTGCTTGTGCTGTATTATGTTTTAAATTTGATAATACTGAGATTAATTGTAGTAGGTGTATTTTTTGTATACTTGGATATTGAAAAAGGTACCAGGTATTTTTTATTATCATTTACGACTTAATCTTGTATTTAATAATTATTTTTAAACCTGTCTAATATTATGATGATAATAACTGACGAATCTATACTCCCTCTACGTTGTGAATATAAACAAATTTAACAATGTCTATACGTGGCAAGTTACTGTGCTGTGTACTTAATCACATTGCTAAGCATTATAGGGGTAGATACTCTTTAAAATGCAAAATGTCTTTGGATTACTCAGACTGTATAAGGATAAGAGGTCTATCCTTCTAACTAGTTATAACGAGAGTTGCAGGTTGCGATCAGCAGAGAAGTTATATTATATATAAAAAAAAAATTAAAAACGAAATTTTCAGCAATGAAAAGAGTAGAGAAGGGTTACAAATCAAAATTTTTTATTTTTTACAAAATACATTAAAATATCAACTTTAACAATTTAAATTTTATTATTTAACCCATTTATTATTGTCTTTAAAAAGCTAATTTATCCTCTTTATACATTAAAAATCTTTTTTTATACATTATTGAATTTTTGTACAAACTATGAACAGTAAGTTATACTATTAAAGTTGTTAAATAATAAACAACTATTTATATTTTGTCAATTAAAAACATCTTAAACTGGTTTATATTTTAAATTGAAGACAGTTTTAAACAGTAATTAATCGTTCATATATCCTTGTTACTACATTTTAATTTTTTTTAAATAAATTGCCTTTTGTTTTGTAATTAAATAGTCTTGTATATTGTTATAACTATGACTGATTAACTTGATAATGCATTTGACAAACATTTAAATTTAATCTATTACATTAATTTTAGACCTATATACACTGCCATGAAAAAAAAACATTTAACAGATGTATTTAATATTATAAGAAATGGCAGATGTTATTAAAGGATCTTTATAGTAAAACATAGGTAAAAATTTTTTATGAAACTAAGTTTTATGTTAATTCACATAATGGCTTACTTATGTCTTTATTGTAAATATATTTAAAAATTCTTATAGACAATACAGAGCTTATGTATATTCATTAAATTTAGGTATTTAAATTATTTACTGTCTCATTTAATATTAAAAAATCTACCTTCATAAATATTAATAACAATTTAAAAGTAGGATGGCAATATTTTCTTTTAGAAAGATCTATTAAATGTTCACATACCAGAATTTTTTTTAAAATTAAATTATTTTTTTTTTCTTCTTAATGCTTATTACCTAATTAAAAACATTATAAAATTATATTAAATTCAATTGTAATGGTCTTTACTTTAATATTATTTATTATCGCTACTTTTTATTCATTCTAATATTATTTTTTCTATTTATGCCTCGTCATTTATACAAGTCTTGTCCGTATTTTAACCAAAAATTGAAGAAAAAAAGTTGTTAAATTTTTAATGATTTGGTAGCCCTATAAATATTTCGTTTCGTAAGCTGATAATATCATATTCAGTCTTAAAATTATGAAAAACGACTGTATATAAATCTCATATGTATAAAATTGTTATAATTATTCATTTTATGTTATATTTTTAATTGTCGTATGTTTAGTTATCTAATTATACACCTTCGGATAGTCTAATGGTAAAGCATTATTTTACAAGACGAAAGTCATGGGTACAAGTCAAATTAAAACGTATTTTTTATTTTTTTGTTACTTAGTTAATGATATTTCTGAGCTTATGGATATGAGTAGTGTAGAGGTCTATCAATGTCTTGACAAACAGTGAACTTTGAAATCCATGGGTTTAACCCCAAATTTGACTATTATTTATTTAAAGAAAAATTCTAAAGAAAAAATAAATTCTACTGAACACAGAATCATAATAAGTTGACATTATACCGGAGTTATCGTGGCAGAAATTTGGCATAATAAGAAATAAACCTTGGCAGAAATATGACACAATAAGAAATAAAACTTGGTAGACATATGACATAATAAGAAATAAAACTTGGTAGACATATGGCATAATAAGAAATAAACATTGGCAGACATATGACAAAATAAGAAATAAACATTGGCAGACATATGACAAAATAAGAAATAAACATTGGCAGAAATATGACACAATAAGAAATAAACATTGGCAGAAATTTGGCATAATAAGAAATAAACTTTGACTGGGAAGGTGTGGGCATTAACACTAATGTATCTAAAATAATCCTTACGATCATCTCACACTCAGTTGAGCCACACATGTAGTCTTTGATCATGAAAAGCATCTCCTTTCTAAATTATGGGATTGTCTTTAACCAAGATACTATTGTGAGAATGTAATTGAATGTCTTGACAAAAATACAAGGGTTTTAAATTTAAAATGGTAAGATTTCCTGATAATTTACTCTGGGATTCTGTTTGAGAATTATCTGATTACACTTGGGTTACCTTTACTTTCTCTACTGTGGTTATCTTTCTAGGAAAAACTGAAAGAACACCGAGACTATGACCTTGTATTTGTTCAATACACCTTCTGTCTCCATTAAAGTAATACGAAATTCTCATTTATTTGAGAAGAGTAGAGAACTTGTCCTTTCAAAATTTTTTAAATTTGTTCCTTCCAAATTTTTTTTTAATTAAATTTAAACTTGACTTTATTTTTTTTAATTAAATTTTACAATTTGGATTTTTTAGTTTAAACTTGACTTTATTTTTTTTAATTAAAATTTTAAATTTGGAGTTATTAATTAAAACTTAACTTTTTTTTAATTAAAATTTTACAATTTGGATTTTTTAATTTAAACTTGACTTTATTTTTTTTAATTAAATTTTACAATTTGGATTTTTTAATTAAAACTTAACTTTTTTTTTAATTAATTTTTACAATTTGGAGTTATTAATTAAAACTTAACTTTTTTTTTAATTAATTTTTACAATTTGGAGTTATTAATTAAAACTTAACTTTTTTTTTAATTAATTTTTACAATTTGGATTTTTTAATTAAAACTTAACTTAATTTTTTTAATTAATTTTATATATTTGGATTTTTTAATTAAAACTTGACTTTATTTTTTTTAATTAAATTTTTAAATTTGGATTTTTTAATTTATTTTTTTATATATTGTGGTACACTGGTTGGTACCACATTTGACATGCTGTCAAATTTGTCATCGTAATTTCTAGAAATTATCATATTTTATAAATTTTAAATCCAAATAGGGGTACGAAGGATGGTGACAGTGGATGTCAATATGAGTAACGGTCATGAGACCTAAGGTTATAATAAAGGTATATTATATTAATAGTGTTATTGAATGGTATCTCATCTTAGGGCGTGCAGCCACGGGGTGCAATAAATATAAACTTAACTTTATTTTTTTTAATTTTATTTTAAAATTTGGATTTTTTAATATAAACTTGACACTAATTTTTTTTAATTTATACTTTAACTTTTTAATTAAATTTTTTAATTAAATTTTAAAATTTGAATTTTTTAATTAAACTTTGAGTTTTTTCTTAAATCTAAAATTTTGCTTCAATTTTTTAATTAAACATTAACTTTTAAAATTATTTTTTTAATTTACTGGTTACCATCTTCTTTAATTATATTTAATTTATTTCATATGATAAGACAATCAAAATATAAAACAATGATTATATCTTAAATTTTATTGAACATTGTAAAATATCTCATGCATCATGTAAGTATGTTAGTATAGATGCCTTTAATTAAGTTTTTTTAGATTTTTATTTTTACTTACACTAATCTCTTCATATTGGTTTAGAATAAAATTTACTATCTCTTATTCTAAGTTAACTTCTTCTCATTTAAGTTTTATACAATTCCAAACAAATGAAAATATGGCAAAAGAATTTAAAAAGAATCAAAGGGTGTCTCTTGTTTTTAAGAAAAATATGTTCCAAATGGCTTTCATTGCCTCAGTAATCTCCGTTTTTACCTTTATGTACCAATCCTAGTAGATATATTTTTATTAGACATAATAACTAATACCTTATAATGTTACAGAGTTTTAATCCTTTTTGTTCTCTGTTTCTTATTTTCTATTTCTTTTTTACATTTTCGATTTTTATTTTCTTCTCCTTTGGGTTTAAAAATAAATTTTTTAAAACCCAATAAAATAAAGGAGTGAGATATAAAATTGAGTTGAAAGACAGTCGAATGTAGATAATATTTTACATAACGTTGTTAAAGAATGATAATGAAGTAGATTGTAAGAAACATAAGTCTTTTAATTTAATTTCTGTTAATAAATGATAGAAGGAAGGAGCTTATAAAAATGAAGTAGGTCAAGGTTGTTGTCAAATACTTAATTATGATCAAACAAATAGTGTTAAAATAATAAATTTTATTAATTTAAGTTATTATTTTCTATTCATTCAATTATTTTTTTTAAAAATATAATATGACACAGACAAGGGAGTATTTAATCGTGTAAAACTAAGGGGGAAACAAAAATGTTGGTCCTAAGGAATTTTGAAACGTTAATTGTATCTAAAAGGATTGAGAACATGGATAATCATGAATAGGATAGTGGAAGGGGAAACTTATCATGGTTTATAAAAGGAGTACTAGGGTTACAATTTTCATAGCACTTTAAATCATCAACTTAACTATACTAAAGACTTTAAAGCCACTTCTGGTTTTTTTATAAATTAAAAATTCGATTCAAACTTTATTAAGATGTTTATATTTCTCATAAATATTGTTTTGTTAATTAATTCCTATAGTAAAGTGTTTAAAATTATTATTGCCACCTGATACATTGCTTGTAAGATTCATTTTGTACATTAACACTCTTTTAAGGCATCATTTGTTTATTTAGTTTGCTTATGTACATTTTGTTCTAATGTTCGGAAGTTTCAGCATAATCACAGAAGGCTAAATCTTAAGGGTGACAATTTGTATTTCCATTTTCTCATGAATCAATCTAGTTTTCACTGTAGAATCTTTTTTAAGCATTTTTCTAATCATTGCCTTGTTTTACACAATAAGATCAAATTAAGAGTTAGTTTTCGACTCTTACAACTAACACTTAATCGCATTAAATAGTTTTTGATTCTTAACTCGCGTTTTTATTTTTTTCCATTTTTTTCTTAGAGTTTTTCCCCTAGTGATGTTTTTCAAATTTCAAAAATCCGAAGAAATTTTGCAAAATTTTTACATAAAAAACAGTATGTTGTAATTGTAGAAATCAGAATATCTTTCTCTCCAACTCTATATATATCTATATATTGCATTTTGTATAAATTTTTATTATAACGTACATTTGACTATCAAAAGCACATAAAACAACAATATACATCTCTTAACTCATGAACAACGTATGTTTTTGCGTTTCTTATAATTCAAATCGTTATAAATTAAAATATTTTTTTTTTGAAATTAGTTCTGTAATATTAAGCTATAGGAGAAAAACACATTTTTTGACAAAAAAAGACAAAATACGTTAAAAGAGAAACTAACAACAATGGTTTTTCTAATTTCTCTTAAATCGATTTTTTGTCTCCAGCTCTTGTTATAAATTAAAATTACAACAGAAAAAGAGATTTCATGGTCTAACTCTGATACTAAATAGTTGGTTTTTACATTTTCTCCTCAGTCGTCATAATAATGTGTTTAGTGATTTTTTAGCACTTTTCGAAGTTTCCCCTAGTGATGTTTTTCAAATTTCAAAAATTCGAAGAAATTTTACAGAATTTTATTATTTAAAACAGTATGTTACAATTGTAGAAGGCACATCATCTTCCTCTCCGGCTCTATAATGGTCTATATATTCCATTTTGAACAAATTTTTATTAAAACGTACATTTGACTGTTAAAAGCACATAAAACTTTATTTTACATTTCTTGGTTCTCAAAAAACTAATGTTTTTGCGTTCCTCATGATTTAAATTGCTTTAAGTGAATACATTTTTTTTTTGAAATTAGTTTTGTAATATTAAGCTATAGGAGAAAAACACATTTTTTTTTGACAAAAAAATAAAAAACTTTTTAAAAGAGAAACTAACAACAGTGGTTTTTCTATTTTCTTTTAAATTGATTTTTGGTTCATTTTTTACTCCAAAACTTCTTGTAATTGGTTAAAATTACAATACAAAACAAGACACTATCAATAAACATCAAAACAAAATGATTTGTTATTACATTTTTTCCTCGATCATCATAATAATGAGTTTAGTGGTTTTTGAAACATCTATCGAGTTCCCCTAGTGAAGTTTTTCAAAAATAAAAAAATTAAATTCAGTAAAGGAACATGAACACTATAAATCTTGTTTGAAATCTTGTTAAAGGTCAATTACTTATGTTTAAATTTTGTTTAGTTAATTTTTTTACAAAAGACAGTGTAATACTTCCGTTCTGTGATATGAATACAGACAAATTTTAGCAGTTTTTTTAATTTATAAAATTAGTTATGATCTAAAGAATCTCAATAAACAAGTTTTAACTTGATTTATTTTTTTATTAAAACTTTTTTGTATAGACTAAGTAACTTTGGCAGAAACTTTGGCATAATAGGAAATAATTTTTGTCAGGATTTTGATATAATAGGAAATGGACTTTGGCATAATAGGAAATAAACTTTGGCATAATAGGAAATAAACTTTGAATGGGGGATGGTGCTTTACGCTAAGGTAACTACTAAAATCTTTACAGATCATTTCGAGCCACACATTTAGTCTTCGATCATTAAAAGTATCTCGTTTACTGAATTTAGGCGAAACAAAACAAACTTTTAATTTTAATTATGATAAATATGGTTAAATGATGTAGATAATAATATTCTAAATAATAATCCTAAACTAACTGTTATTAAATACAAATGTTCTAAATCGTCTCCCTCTTCCTCCTACATCTGAAATAATAAATGAAACTTTACAATACATAAGCTTCTCTTTAGTACATATTCATTCATTAAATGAACATAATAATAATACAGTTCTTGGTGTTAATGGTTTCTTATATACAGCTGATCATGTCTTTCGTTGTTTAAAGTAAAAAATTAATAGAAAAGCATTGTTTACAGTACGTGACTCTCATTATAAAATATTCTCTAGAACAAATATGTTTTCAATTGCCCCTTATCGTACTTTATTATCCAAACTTGTATCCTCCAATGACATTAAATGAAATAAAAACATACAATATCTTACCTTTTATATCCCTGATGATTTATATATCTTTACTTATATATCCTTGTTGCTGTTAATACCTATTCTTACTTCTATCTATTAAAATTCTTTGTATTTGCTTGTTTTATTTTATATAAATTTTTTTTATAAATTCATAAACCCTTCCATTGTTTAAAATTTAAAATTAAAAAAAATTCCAGACACGAAAGGAAATATACAATTATGTCTCCAATTACAAGAAGTAAATAAGAAAAAGATTAATCAATTTCTAACTAGGAAACGATGTTGTGAATGTGATTACTTTGGTTGGTCAAGAAATAATATTGAAAAAATGGGATTGTCTCTATCCAAATAACTATTGTGAGAATGTGATAGATATCTTAACAAGAATACAAGGATTTTATATCTAGAATGGTAAGATTTTCTATTAATTTACACTTGGATTCTTTAAAGATTTACTTCTACTTGAATTACCTTTAATTTCTCTATTGTGGTTATCTTTCTAGGAAAAACTTAAAGAACATTGAGACTATGACTTTATATTAGTTCAATACACCCTCTGTCTCCATTAAAGTAATACGAAATTCTCATTCATTTGAGAACAGTAGAGAACTTGTCCTTTCAAGATTTTATTAAATTGTTCCTTCCAAATTTTTTTTAGTTTAAAATATTTTAAGATCAAAATGAAATTAAAAATTCCTTGTGTGTATCTACTTATCATACTTTAAATTCTTAAAAACGTCATGAAATTGTTACAAATGATAGATAAAATCCATCAAAGGAATAAAATGCTACTTTCACCTGGGGTATTTTTGACACTTAGAAAATCCCGTTCATAAAACAACCAACTTTATTAATTAAAATTTTGTATTTATGCTAATTTTAATGACTAAATGATAAACTTGTAACTCAATGTAAGTGTAATAAGATTGTGTTGTCGTAAAAGCTATTTTAACTGTTAAAAGGTAAGACAGGACATAAAACATTCTTCAAAGATCTGAAAGCAAGATAAAATGAGTTTTACAAATGTTTTTGAGTCAACTAAGTCTTCTACTAACTTTTCTCTCATCCCACCAAATTCAAAATATCAGAAACCGTTTGATTTTAGGGGTTACATTTTAAAATTTTTGAAATTTCACTCCTCCTTTGTCTTGATAATTTTTTAAATTTCCAAACAAAAATAATTTTTAAAACCAATACAATATGATGAGTTGGCTAATGATAATATTATTTTAAGTTATGATTCAATAGATGAGAAACATGTAGGCTTTAATAAAGAATACAACAGACATTAATTAAATACTTGTGTTTAATAGAAGGTGTAACCAATGAATTGGTACTTAATCTTGTTTAAGGATGGACATTAGGTGTGTTTATATAGGTGGGAGGATATTTAGAGAATAGAACAATGAAAATTCTCAAATGTACGGAGCTTTGACAGAAGCATTTTGAAGATTTAGGTCAAACTAAAGAATAGGCATATGGGGTTGTATTTTTAAATAAATTGTTATATTAAATTTAATCTGTATTGTTTCAATTCATTTTATAAATAATTTAAAAAAAATTCAATAATAAGGGGACAAGTGTGCTCTTTTAAAAATTAATTAATTGAGGACAAGTGTGCTCTTTTAAACATTACATAGCTGGATGACAAGTGAGTTCTTTTAAACATTACATAGCTGGATGCCAAGTGAGTTCTTTTAAACATTACATAGCTGGATGACATCTGAGTTCTTTAAACATTACATAGCTGGATGACAAGTGAGTTCTTTTAAACATTACATAGCTGGATGCCAAGTGTGTTTTTTTAAACATTATATAACTGGATGACATCTGAGTTCTTTAAACATTAAATAGCTAATGACAAGTGAGTTCTTTTAAGCATTACATATCTGGATGTCAAGTGAGTTCTTTTAAACATTACATAGCTGGATGTCAAGTGAGTTCTTTTAAGCATTACATAGCTGGATGCCAAGTGAGCTCTTTTAAGCATTATATAGCTGGATGACAAGTGAGCTCTTTAAACATTAAATAGCTGGATGCCAAGTGTGTTTTTTTAAACATTAAATAGCTGGATGACAAGTGAGTTCTTTTAACATTACATAGCTGGATGCTAAGTGAGTTCTTTAAACATTAAATAGCTGGATGACAAGTGAGTTCTTGGCTGTGTCTACTTAAATATTGTATTTCATTGTGGTTTGCTTATGATTCTGAACATGGATGCTTGTAAATGGGGGTATCTGCATAAGATTTATATTTAAGGATGACATAAATATTTAAAGCATCTGAAAACTTATTTACCACATATTTAAAGACTTTTAAACCACTTTAATATTTTCTAATGAATTGAAAATCAACTCTAAAAGGCTTGTGACCTGTTTTAAATAGCAAATATACATATAGCATTAAATAAATTCCTTATAACAATCATTTCAATTTCTTATTTTAATCTATTTCTCTCTTTTATCTTCTCAAAATCTTAAGATATTTGTCCGTGTTATGATTATAAGTTAGACTGGGAAAGTTGTCAAAATTACGATGATCTAAAAAAAACAGTACATTACATTAAATAAATCCTAAGAGTAAATTTTGTAAACATGTCTTAATTGATATGAGCATTAAAATGTCTTATTGTTTACTTAACTAATGTAAAAGCTTTTAATAAAATGTTTTGTTTCTTTCTTGCAGTTCAATTTTGTATATTCGACACTTATTGCGTCTAACTTGTCGTTGCTTGATGAGATGATTTCACTTTTCTAAAAACTAATAAATTTTTTACACAAGTTCGAAGCTTTGTACGTCCTTTTTCACAATAAAACTAACAGTCTTTTAGATTAAATTAAATTTCATTCTTTGGTTGCAATTATTCAATACCTATATACCTCCTTTATATCTTTATAGTTACGCCAATATTATCTTTAGTTCGTATAACAAAATAAAAATTAAATGCTCCTTATTCTTTTTTGTAGATATTTCTTTTGATAAACAAAATTTCACAATGAAAGAGTGAAAGACAATCTTATGAGCTACAAACACCGTTCAATTCTAAATAAAGAACACAAAAGCTAAAATTAAATTCAACAATTAGCATTTTCCATTGATTTCTGCTATTTGTTATTTAAAATATTCTTTATGTGAATTTTTTTATTAGTTGTAGCAATAATAAGACTAAAAGACTTTCTTTTTATATTTACCCTGCTTCATAAATCTGTACTTTTAAAAATTTTATTTTCATAGGCCCATAAGAATTGGTCTATTCAAGAAACAAAAAATTATAATGAGTTACAAGAAGCTAATACATTGTGAAATGTGCTAAAAATACCAAATCGATGAAAAAACACAAAGAAAACCTGTACTTGCAGCATAAGAACTGTCGTAAACATTTAGAGAAGTAACTTAGAAATCAGTTTTTTGTCAGAATTAACGAAAAATATGTCTTTATGAAATACTAGAGAGACACATAACCACTGAGACTAACAGTTATTCTTAACTTGCGTCATATTTGCCCTTTACTGTGTTCTTGTAATACAAAATTTCATTTTAATTTTTGTAAAATTATCTTTAAAGGTGAGTTTTTAAAACGAATGAACGTACATATGATCTTCGAGACATTGATCACTCTATGTTTATAATTTTAATTAAACCGTATATGTTACCATCTTATTAACAATCTACTTTTTACATTTTTTTTATCAAACAGTCTGGGTTGTAAAGCGTTACAATGTAAAGTATTCAATTAAACTATCTTTCTTCTACTGTGTGTAGTTATAATTATTTCGATCTCCTAAAAATCAATCTTCTTCACTTATATTCTCCAGCCGTAAACAGAATTAAAATGTTTTAAGTTGTACAAGAGCCTTTTTTGGTCTTTTGGGTAATTTTAAAGAGCAAAAAACGTTACAGAAAAAGGACTAGAATTATTTATCATATTATTTTTGGATGATGATAATGCATAAGAGTTACATTCTTTTCTAAATATTTACAGCATTGTTTTAAAAATAATTAAATTTTATACGTCTAAATGGTGCAATTATATTTTACAAGAATTTAGTTTCTAGTTGGCATATCGATTATAAAATAATCAAATACTTATTTAAACACCCTTTACTATATAAATAAACACTCCCTTACAAAATATTTTTTTAATAAATTTTAATTTGTTTGTTTACTTTCTTATCCCTAAATGAATGAAGTTTTATTTCTTCAGTCAATTTTTAAACAAGGAATGCGCAGGGAAGAAAATGAATATGGAACGAGTTACAATTTTAGAATTAAGAAAAGAGAATACACTGTGACATGTTCTAAGGACTACCCTTTCGAAATTCCAAAAATTTCTTCTCATTTGAAAGAAGAGGATTTAGAAACTGTATATGTTATGGCTAAAACACTACCTAGGAACTCCTATGATTTACGATCTCATTCTATGCTGCATCAAACAAGATGAACTAGATTTAAATCTTTCGAGTTCTGTTGTTTTGGATTACAAATTGGTGAACGCGCCAAAGATCACTGAAGATGAGTTCTTTGAATGGATAGTAAACAATCAGAATGAAGAAGTTACAAATGAAACCGTAACTGGCAAGATGCTATTTCTTTCTGATGAGAATAGTGAATTTTAGAGTAAGTGTTATAGTATATAGCCATCCTCTCAGTCACGTATATTCAATAGCTTACCTCTAAGCGGTCATCTTGATAAGGTTAAGGTTAGATATGAGCAAGTTAGACTTTAAATCCTAATAAATTATTTTTCCATGAGTAGTTTTACATATCAGACCGGTAAACACGACACTTGGATTTTCACAGTTTCAAAACCATAATTACAACACAATTAGAAACTTTTTAGCCATTTTTATTTTTCCTTTTAAATTTAAAAAATCGATTTTTAAAGGCTTGTATCATGCTTTAATAGCAACTATTAACATTTTATTAAATAAATCACTTAAATCAATTAGTTTAATTTCTTATTTTTGTCTATTTCTCCCTTTTTTTTCTTAAAATCTTCAAATATTTGTCAGTGTTATAAAAGGGAGTTGAACTAGAAAAGTTGTTTAAATTATGATGATCTAAAAAACAGGTAATAGTACATTAAATAGATCCTAAGAGTAACTTTTATAAATTAAACTTTATTGATACGAGTACTTAAACATTAAATTGTCTACTTAACTAGTACAAAAGCAGTGGTAATTTTAGTTTATTTAAATTCTATATATTTGCCATTTAATCAACTGACTTGTCGTGGCTCAATGGGACGATCTTAATCTCTAAAACACTCTTTAATTTTTTATACGGGTTCGATTCTAAATATCTCCATTTTTTTTGGTTAAGAATGTCATTAGATTAATTAGAATTTATGCTTTCTTTTGCAACAATTTGATTTATATTGTTATATGCCTCATCCAGCCTTTATGTTTATAAACCCACACATTTTTATTTTGATTCTTTTTTAAATGCCCAAACATAGCTGAAAAGCTTTAAAATTGTTTGTAACGTGAATTTATAAATTTTTTAGAGCAATCTAAAAATGAAGAGAGTCAAGTTTTTTCAGTAACTAATTTATTTTTTTTTCGATATACAAAATACAAACATTAATGTTGTCTTTTAAATGTCAAAGATGGGTTTTTTAATTTTCTCTCTTAACTTTTTTTTATTTATACGGTTGATTGGTTGGTACAAGGAATATTTTTGTTTACGCGTCAGATATTTATTGGTGAGAAGAAATCGTTTTAGACACATGAATGGAAATAAATCATTAATAAGCTTTAACAGGAATTAGACAAAAAATATGAATAGGATTTTTAGTGATAAATGCAAAGTAATGGAAGGAGAAAGGAATAGTGAATGCTAAATTATTTCGAGAATAGGTGTTCAAGAAAGGAGAGTGTTTCTTTGTTTGTTGTGAGAAGGACACAAGGAGAGTGAGTGATCGTATAGACGTTGTTAAAAGAAACATTATTACAGAGAAAAGTGACGAGATTTATATGGGCAAAATAAGAAAATCAATAATATTGAAAGTTTTGTTGAGGATATTGATAGAAAATCTAAGAGAGTTATGTACGTTGAGAAATTAGAAGTTAAATAGATAAGACACAGAGGCAATTGGTCAGGATCAAAGAAAATTAAGTATTTGACAGGATTTAAATGCGTTATAAAGACTAAACAAGATGATAAAGTCATCATAAAAGGACGTTTGGTCAACAAATATTTAAGAAAGAGGTTTAAGGAGTTTTTGTGTGATTTAGAGATTAGAAGAGTAATGAGAAGAGTTACAAGTGAGTAGAGGAATCTAATAAAGAATTCAAATGGAGGGATTAGATCGGTAAGTAACTCAGTTGGCAGGTAAAGATTCTTATGAACTGCCTTTGATAAAGAATATTGTAAGTGACGATGAATTCTCGCTTTTTACAATGAAAGATCAAAAGAAGAACAGAAACATAAGACTGCTTTTAGCGTAAAGGTAGATTATATCAGTTGAATACCATGGTAATTACGGTCAATAACTCTTCTCATTAAATATATAGTGCAGAGGACCATGAATGAAGGATTTTAAGTTAGATATAATGGGATAGAAGTCTGTGTGGATGACATTGCAATGCGTGCAAACGATAAAATAAGCATAATGAGATTGTAGAGAACCTGGTGAAGAAATTTAGAAATCGTGGTCTGAAGATTTATAAGGAGAGGGGTAATTAAAAAAAGAGGAAATAAAATTTTATTGTAACGGATATTTAACTATATGAGTTTATAAGCAGAGAGCACTATATGACAAACGACCATAGAAATGCGAGGAGTTAAGACGATTTTTGAGATTTCATACTTGAATATTCTTATAACACGGAAAATTAAATGATGCGTTGAAAAAGAGTACAAAATGTAAATGAACTATTCTTATTTTGATCTGAAACAAGCATTGAGGTATATGAGTGATTTGAAAATCTTAGACATAAAAGAGTTCATGTTGAGAACAGATGCCTTTGATACTAGTTTAGATTCTATTTTATCACAAAAAGAAAATGAAGGAAGTTAGGTCCCAAATTGTAGGTTTCCAAGACTTTATCACCAGCGAAGAGAAGATACTTTTAGTGAGAAGGAAACATTGGTTGTTTTTTGAATGTAATTTAAGAAGAATGAAGTTTTATCTAATGAAAGATCTCAAAGCATTGAATGAGATAAGGAGAAAACCATTTATGATGATAATAAAAAAAATTTTTGGACAGAAAAAACTCAGAAATTTGATTTTACAGTAGAGTACGTGAAATCAGAGATGATTATGCAAATGAATTAGATCGGCAATATGAGAGTGTGGCAGAATCTGGGGAAATTAAAAACATGTGATAGAAAAAATTAGAAACAAGGGAAGATCAATAAGACACGATTATCAAGGATTGTAAAAAACATTGGTAGTTTATATTGGATGAAAGTAAAAGATCTTGACAAAGGAGCAAATAGAAGAAACAATAAAAGATGTACACAAGAAATAAAATCGTCGAGGAGTTAAAAGTACACAATTTTTAGACAGATTCTGACTAACCAGGAATGAACGATTAGATATCAAGGGTAAAAAGAGTGCGAGGTTTGTAGAATTGATAACAGTTTAACAATGGTGGATGTGAAATTGTAACATAGAGGAAGTAATAAAAAAAGATAGCTCTTGATGTAATTGTTCATGAAAGTGGTGAAAATTAGAGATATGTTTTTGTGGGGATTGATTATTTCACGCATAGATTTTGGGGCATTGTACTGAGATATCTAAGATGTTGATTAAATCGATACAGGAATGAATAAATATAGATGGGTTTACAGATAAAATTGTAACAGACAATGAAAGGAAGTTTTGTAATAATCTGTTTGAAGAGTAGTGTTTTAAGAATGATATTTAACATAGGGAGGTAGGATTGGAAACTTACAGAAGCAAAGGCCATATAGAAAGAGCCACAAAGACTTTAAGAAAAGCTATAATGAAGCAGTATGTTGGTAATCTAGAACAAAAGTTTGAAAGACCGATTAAAATCTACAATAATACAACCATGGTGCTATTTATATGTACTCTATTAATATCTTAAGCTCCAGGGTTAATTGTGATAGAGAATAATGAGTTTGTTGGTTATACTGTGAGGGTTACAAAAAAAACAAAGAAAATTCTAATGAAAATCAGATTGGGACAATTTAGAATTAAAGGCTTAAGCAAAAAAAGGTAGGTTTACACAAATACGAAGGCTTTTTAAAGATGTGTGAATGATTCAATTGTTGTGGAGAAAGGCGATTACTTAAGACCGGCACTATGATTTCAATGTTAAATTGGTAATTGTAATTTATTAAAAGAAACATTGTCAATAGGAGAAGATACGGGCATTTACAAACAAATGACCTACACTTTATGATCTTATTTTTCTTAAGTGATTAATTAAGACTCCATAATCGCTCAATTAAGTTTGTAATAAGGATTTATATTACTTCTAAATTTCATAACAATACTTTCGATTGCATAATTAAGAACTAAATATTACAATATACTCTTAATACATCCAACCAGGCCATCCTATACACATAGTATAAGATAAATTTATACTTTCTATCTATTTTGTACATTAAAAGCATTTTGAATGTTCTTTATATTTTCCTTGCCCATGTTTTCTTTTTGTTTTTTAACTGCATCTTCTATTTGTTGACGAAAACCATCAGAAAGCAAATACGTGATGGGAGAGAATAAGCAATTGTAAATCACCATTTTAAAATTACAAAACATAAAGATGATGCCAATTTGTTTTTATTGGTTATAAATTAACATCAAGACTTAGATAAATTACAAGATTGTATGAGTTCATGAGCTATGGACTGATAAATTAAAAAAATATAAAAGGAAACGCGATAATATAATGACTGAATTGATTTAGAGCTTAGAGTTTAAGATTAGTTTTATAATTAGACCATGGATTAAAAACTAATTGAAATTTATAGGCATGGAAGATAATTGTAAAGAGCTTTTAATTGTTTTTTATAGGATTAAACCACAACATCGTATTCTCTTAGAATTTTGTAAAGTTAAATAAATTAGATATGACTTCGAAATATTTGTTAACAGGTGGAGTAGGGTGGATATTAGATTATTGTTTTGCTTGTAGATTATGTATTTAAAGATAACCTTGAGAACGTCAAAATGATTTTTTATTGTTTACAAGATATTTAATTATAAGAATGTGAATGGAGTATTTGAATATACTGAGATACAAACAAAACTTAACAAGATTTATTCTAATATAATAGAAAATACAAGTTTTATAATGATCATATCACGATTATTATAAGTATACAATTCTATGTTGTCTTAATTATTATAAATTACTTGTACTGGGAATGTCTTCAATTTTGAAGAATACTTTTACACTGGCTTAATTGAATTTTTAGAAATCTAAATACACTAATATTGTCTTTAATTTTTATGAATTACATACATTATGAGTATCTTTAACGTTTAAGAATTACATACGATGAGATTATTTTTATTTTAAAGAATCAATTAATGCTGGGATTGTTCAAATGTTTATTAATACACGTACATATTGCGATTATCTTAATTTTTTTGGTATATTAAATGGACTTATTTGCATTTTTATAAATGACATACACTAAGATTGTCTTGAATTTTAAAATTTAACTACGATGAAATGATTTTAGATTTTATTACATAAATATACTGGATTGCCTTTAATTTTATGATCTAAATACAATAGGATTATCTTAATCTTTAATTATTACACACATTGGAATTATCTTCATGGTTTATATCTAAACATACTTAAGGTATTTTATGTTTATGAATTCATACACTGTTATTTTGTAATTATAATGAACTGGGAATGTCTTTAATTTTGAAAAATTACGTGTACAGGGATTGTCTTTAATTTGTGGGGATCTTCATATACTAGGATTTTTTTCATTTAAGAAATCTAAATACACTAATATTATCTTTAATTTTCATAAATTACATACACTAAGATTGTCTTAAATTTTAAAAAACTGAAATTATTTTTGCAGTTAAAATTTGAAGAACATGGAGACTTTGACTTTGTATTAGTTCAATACACTCTTTATCTACAGGTAAAGTAAAACAAAATATATTTTTTTAGAAAAGAAGAGGACTTATCTTCAAAATTGTCACTTTTATTTGTTAAACTTTTTTTTTCATTCCAATTTTTTTATCCAAATGAAACTTAAATTTCTTGTGTCCATTAACGAATCATACATTAATTCTTTTTAAACATCATAAACTTGTTTTATAAAGAAAAAATAAAATACTATAAGTGTCGACGTCAGTCGGAACGTTACGTTGGTAGTGAAGGCATAAGTATATACCCGCGATCCCTCTTCTCAGATATTTACTTAAATACCATTAAAGGAGCTTTGGCACCAATCATATTAAAGATCACATATGATTTCCGTATGATTGATACCTATCATCGGGACGAATCATAACAGATGCCGCCTGGCGTCTGCATATAAGAAACTGTTTTTTTTTCCAAACAGTTATTAATTTTTTGTTAAATAAGTTAATTAAAGTGGTCGATAAAACTAAATTAAAAATTTAAATTATGTAAAGTAGGAATGAACATAGATAACATTAAAAACAAAAAAATATCTGAAATGTAATACAAAGCATTAAATCTTTTCTAATATATACAATCAAGTCAATCGATATTTTATAATTTATTATGTACTGAAGATCTACAACTAAGTTGTTCTTTTTTACCATTTTAAGGATTTACTTATCTGGTGTTCATTAGGGTTAAAATTTCAAAATACAGGATAGAGATGAAATCAGTTTTTGATGTTGACGTAAGCCAGAACATCATTACTAATGTTAAATTTGGTTTATTTCTGCTTTTAGTCATGATTATGACAGAACAAATTTTTTATAGTTAAAAAAAATCTCTGAAACACTGCAATAAAACATGTTTCAGATCATGAAAACATCATTGTCATATTTTTTAAAATAAATCTACCATTCATAACATATTGTGTTTTGATTTTCTCGTGAACTAATCTGGTATTCACTGTAGAATCTTTTCTACTTATTTCTCTGATTATGGCCTTGTTTTACACAATAAGATCAAGTTAAGAGTTAAAAATCGGCTCTTACAACTAACACTTAATCGCATTAAATAGTTTTTGATTCTTAACACGTGTTTTTATTTTTTTAAATTTTTTTCTTAGAGTTTTTTCCCTAGTGATGTTTTTCAAAATTCAAAAATTCAAATAAAATTTACAGAATTTTTTTATAAAAAAAAGTATGTTCTAATTGTAGAAATCAGGACATCTTTCTCTCCGGCTCTATAATGGTCTATATATTGCATTTTGAACAAATTTTTATTAAAACGTACATTTGACTATCAAAAGCACATAAAACTTTATTTTACATTTCTTATGTCATGAATAGCTAATGTTTTTGCGTTTCTCATGATTCAAATCGTTTTAAATTAAAATATTTTTTTTTTGAAAAAAGCTCTGTAACATTATGCTATGGGAGAAAACAACATTTTTTGACAAAAAAAGACAAAATACGTTAAAAGAGAAACTAACAACAATGGTTTTTATATTTTCTCTTAAATCGATTTTTTGTCTCCAGCTCCCGTCACTAATTAAAACTACAACATAAAAAGAGATTTCATGGTTCAACTCTGATACTAAATAGGTGGTCTTTACATTTTCTCCTCAACTATTACACTAATGAGTTTAGTGATTTTTTGGCACTTTTCGAAGTTTCCCCTAGTGATGTTTTTCAAATTTCAAAAATCCGAAGAAATTTTACAAAATTTTTACATAAAAAACAGTATGTTGTAATTGCTGAAAACAGGCTATCTTTCTCTCCGACTCTATAGAGATCTATATATTGCATTTTGTATAAATTTTTATTAAAACGTACATTTGACTGTTAAAAGCACATAAAACTTTAATTTACATTGCTTGGTTCTCAAACAACTAATGTTTTTGTGTTTCTCATGATTCAAATTGCTTCAATAAAATACATTTTTTTTTTGAATTTAGTTCTGTAATATTAAGCTATAGGAGAAAAACACATTTTTTGACAAAAAAAATAATTAACTTGTTAAAAGTAGAAATAACAACAATGGTTTTTCTATTTTCTTCTAAATTAATTTTTGGTTCATTTTTTACTCCAAAACTTCTTGTAATTGATTAAAATTACGATACAAAACAAGACACTATCAATAAACATCAAAACAAAATGATTTGTTATTACTTTTTCACCTCGATCATCATAATAATGAGTTTAGTGATTTTTGAGACATCTTTCGAGTTTCCCCTAGTGAACTTTTTAGAAAATAAGAAAATGAAATTTAAAAAAAGGAGCATGAACACTATAAATCTTGTTTGAAATCTCGTTAAAGGTCACTTAATTGTGTTTAAATTTTGTTTAATAGATTTTTTTACACAAGACAATGTAATACTTCCGTTCATGATATGAATACAAACAAATTTTAGCAGTTTTTAAATTTATAAAATTAATTATAATCTAAATAAACAAGTTTTAACTTGATTTATTTTTTTTATTAAACTTTTTTGTATAGACTACGTATTTTTGGAAGAAATAAAAGGCTTTTCTATATTTAAATCCGTTAATTTCATCGAATTATTAAAAAGCCATTTTTACCAATTACTTGTTTGTGCTATCAGACATAATATAATAGCTATACGCGAATTAAATAACAATAAAAACTTGATATATATAGAGAAAATGTTTTAATATATTTTGTTTCTAATATTGATTGCTTCTATTTAACTTACCTTCAAAAATAATTTAAATTTAATGTAATGTTAATATACTTTTTAAACAATCGAATATTTTTCAAGATTACAAATTACATCTTAATTTATTTAGATCCAAACAGTAAACTAATTTCTAATGAATTCAAGACCACTTTGACCCCATGAATTTTACAAATGATACAAAAGCAATGAATTAAACCCTTTTTCTTATTGAACAGTAATAGGAAGTAAAATTATGTTGATCTAATTGAGTTATAGATTATCCAAATGTAATCGTTTATTAAGATGATATTTGAAAGTTCATTTACAAAATCATTGACAAGGACATTGTAATTATAAATAATAGAGATGCTAATACATCTAATTAGTAAATTATTTAATACTACTCTAATGCTGTATACAATTTCTCATCCAAATAATTCAATCATAAACTTTACTCATTTTAATTGGACCATGTCAATAATCTTAAAAATTTATCGTGTTTCTGAAACTTAACAGAACAATCTCATAGGCCGTAATAAAAAAAAATGCGTCTGGATAAAAATATATTATTACATTCGTCAATCATAACTCTAATCATTTCCTTTTACCACCAATTTAAATATATTTCAAATGGCTTTGAGCAAGATCCATGAATAGTTTGAATTGACATACGTAACATCCTCTGGATTTCATACTTTCGTCATAAAATATCATCAACTCCTCGTAATGTTTGTAATCAAAATCGTAAAACTTTAAGAAAATTAAATGTTGAAATATTCTAAATATAATGTTGTAATATACAAGATCCTTCTGGTTAAGAATAATTCTATTCTGATTTATTCTCTTTTTAAATGTCACATGTTGAGAGAATTTGAACTTCCAAATAAAAAAATTAAGATCAGAGTGTTCGTTAATAAACTTTTCTTGCATTTGCAATAAAATTTTTATCGTTCTTTGATGTACAAGGAAGAGCCTTGATTATAAACAATATGATCATTATTCTCTTGTTCTGCATATTATCTTCGATTTTGGTTATAAATAAGTTCAATAGATGGATAATGATCATAACTTTGATAGAAGGTTTCGTTACTAAAACGTAGCCTAATGATAATATTTCTTGTATTGAATGTTTATATATCTCCATGTATTCATTTACGAGTGTATATGTCCTTTCTCTAATGCTTTTGTGCGTTGATATTTCATAGTCAATTGTCTCATCTATGTCCTTTAAAAAAAGATTGTAAATTATAACTGAAATGATTTGATAATACTTGTACTTATTAAATAAATTGTAAACATACATTCTATATACTTTCATCAAATATTCTCTTATCGATTTCTGAATTTTTCTTTTTAGAAATCAAATTGGTTATTTTTCTAGTTTTATTCAATCTCTTTATGTATGTATCTTTAAATGGAATAAACAAATTATTTTTTATAGAACAATGCAGTTTTTCATAGAATGACTCTATATATTTATCAAGCATCAGTCTATAATTCATATTTGTGCTAGTCAAATTGGCATCAACATAAATTTTATGGGAAGTAGAAAGAGATTGATGACCTGGAGATGACAAATTGTTAAGTAATTTCTCATAGTCCTTAAGCTCTTCCTTTGTTGGCTCCATACTATCATGTTGTTCACTTTCTAGTAAATCTTCAAGGTTGTTTATGTTCCAATAAGTTTTAAATGTATTTCTAATTCATTAAAAATACGATCTAAATAACTTAAACTGCAACAAACTTTCAAGGCTACTATAAATGTCAAACTTATCTCTTTCATTTTAAAAAAAGGGGGTTCTTGCAGATATCAACATAAAAATCAATCTTGATGAGTTAATCAAAAGAAAATGATTTAGATACAAAATCCACTTTTAAAAATTTAAACGCAATACAATTATTTAATATATTCAAATAGTGTCTCTTATACATTTATTAGTGTAATTTTTCTAATTTTTTAATTAAGACATCACGCTTTCTCAGGATCAAAGTTTGCGAGACCAAAGCGATCAGTTTATAATTAATTCGAATATTATCTATGCAGACGTAAAATTAGTACCTCATTTGTTAGTTTTTAAGTCTTTGTAATCAATATTTTGTTGAAAATTTCTTATTAATTTTATCCTTTTGCTTTTACAAATAAGAACAAATAAACACAAATGTTATTGTAAGGCGACAGCCTTTCTATTGTGCTTAGTCTCCGCGAGTAACGATAGGTCGGCAAGTAACACTCCGGTTTCCACGCGTTACTTTGACACAATCAGGGTTTCACAAGGGGGATCAGATCTGCAGTGAAACGTGTAATTTCAAATCCCCCTTTAAACTATATAAGTCGGAAATACGAAGGTATGATGATGAAGAAGACACATAAAAAAGATATTATTTCCAACGCCAACAGTTATAGTAAGCACAAAATAATTGATTATAAAATTTTTAAGAAATACAATATATGATCTTAAACATTAAAAAAGCTTTTTACACAGGTATTATTTTTTTATGAAAGAAGTTAAATAAATTTGAGATTTTTCTTTCCAATAGCTCACACATTTAATTCAATATTTTTACAATCAAGTATATAAGACATTACTTTTGACACGAGAAGCATATGCATTTAATTCCTGATGCATACATTAAACTTAATAGATAAACTTCATTGATTTAATTTTTGTTATCAATAGTGCTAGCTGAAGATTATATGCAAGATTAAGAATTAAATTTATATTACTTCAATTAATTTATTTTAAATCTATAAAGTTTACTTTACCAGCTGTTATATTTTCGTTAAG
Organism: Papilio elwesi; assembly: GCA_029849275.1. Taxonomy (NCBI): domain Eukaryota; kingdom Metazoa; phylum Arthropoda; class Insecta; order Lepidoptera; family Papilionidae; genus Papilio; species Papilio elwesi. Next base: position 7,409,306 of record CM056716.1, on the reverse strand, counting down.
CTGTCATAACTAACAAATAATTTTTTGAAAAAAAATTTAATTTATCAACAAAATTTTACACGTCAAAAATAATATGACATTTTTTCATAGCCTCCTTAAATGTTTAGATTTGTGCTACAACTGTGTTATATTCGCGCTTCATTACTATCTCAAAACGCTTATCATAAAGAGGATCATATACTTATTCAGTATATTTCTAAGAATGACAGTATTATTGGTTACTGGATGAAAGATACCAACAAAGAAACCTTGGGTGAACCAAAATTGTTTAAAGAAATGGTAACTAAGATTAGAAATATTTTAATTATGATTGCTACTGAAAAAGATATTGATTTTAAATCTCTTATTATGCAAACGGAAATGTCACTTGAAAATATAAGATATCCTTATTATGAAACGTTTATTATTTTCTCATCAGTTAAACGTATTCTTGATGATTCAGCAGAATTGCAAAATTCTTATTTATCAGTATGTATCCTTTATAAAGAGTTGGATATGATTTATACAACTCTCATTTTAATTACTGACAAAATACGGTTTGACAACGACTACACAGACTGCTTAATAAGTTCCTTGTATTTAAGGAGTACTAATGAGAATTGCGAATTGGAAGATGAAAATAAATCAGAGGATAAATTTAATAAAATTCAGTTGACAAAAATATCTACAGATTTCCTTGATTCTGTTTTTCCTACTGATAAAGATACTTCAGTATTTATCGAAGCCCATGAGGGTGGATTTAGAAATAGTAGAAAATGTGTTGAGAAAGAATTCTTGTTAAATATTAGGGAAGTGTCAGAATATTTCTTCAAAGCGAAAACACCAAAACAGTACTCGATCAAACAATCTAATCTAACAAAGGTTGAACTGAAGAAATTTATGAAGTTTTCATGTGATAAAAATGTTGCCAAGGTAATAGTAATGTTGTTTCATTATGTTTCAGAGATCCAAGGAAGGAACACACGATATGAGATCATCCTTAAAGAAGACGGTAAATATCAAATTATATGGTCATATCCAAAGAAGTCATCAATGAAAGCTGTAAAAAAATACTTAATGCAATAAGAAATTTAATAGAATTGGTCCTGTTGGAAAACACAAGACCAATTACTGTACAATTAAGTCTAATGATACAAAGAAAAAGGGCATAATAACTAGATTAATGGTATTGAGTTGTGGTCATCAACTAGGATTTGATCTTATAGATCTATTTTTAAAAAAATGTTACATGAACTATCAACTTACTCTACGATGTCCTTTTTGTAAAATTTTTATCTCAATTCTTGGTTGTTACGATGCAATAGTATACAAATGCAGTGAAGTCACATCATCATGCGCTATTACTTAATAAATTTATTTTCATTTATTTGTAAATACATGCACCCTACTAAAGTTTTAACTGGAAAAACAAACAACAAACCGTATCAGTTTCTCACTGGTATTTTTAAACTCATACTTTAATCTATAATTGAAGTTAATATTATCTCACTATATTTCAATGACCAAGTTCAAATCTCAAGGGATCAAAATTCCCGACTACTTGATAATTTGCAAAATTTTTTTTTAAATTTTATTGATTAACAAGTCTAAACTTATTTTTAAGCATTGTAGTTAACTCTTTAATGTTATAATCATTTGATTTGGTCAAGTATCTTCTCTTAGTCTTTTTATTTCCTTTAGTAATCCTCTCTAAATGTCATTCTAAACAAATAATAAACTAATCCTTTAATGCAAACAATAAATGATATTAAACTCTTTTAGTTCATTATGTTCTTCTTATTCTTTTTGATAAATTTGCAAATTCCTCTCCTGGCTAGTTTTGTTGATACAAACCTAAAAAACCCTTTTAACATTAAAATTGGTTTCTACTATTTAATTAAAATGCAAAATGTGCCTTCTTTCGAGAAACAATTAATGACATCTTTGTCTTCTAAGATAGTACCACTCAAATTCTTCGTTTTCTGAAACAAAGGTTTATTTGGTTTTTTATGTAGGCAAACAAAGAAATTAAGATTACATCAGACTTTTCTAAGTTTTCATTTATTTCGTTTCGGATATATCTTAAAAATGACTTTGATAATATCAGAAGAAAAAAAAACATATAAAAGAACGTTTGATGATATGCTGATTAATTATTTAAGAAAACCACTGCATCTTAGGAATAATATAAAATAAATTGTATCTGTCGATAAACAAGAATTTTAGCCATTGTAACAACCTTCTATATCATGCCATAGTAAAACATTATAAATTGTTTATCTAAACAAACTGCAAAAATCATTAATTTAGCTATACCATTAATGTATGCCTATATTTTTTAACTTATTATTCTATTCTTCAAAATACACATGTTGACAGGGTAAAATACTTAAGAATTTTTTATATTATGAATTAAAACACACCATATTCATGTACATTAATTAGAATTTACAAATAAAATTGACTATAGAATTCACAAATATTTTTAAAGTTTCTTTAACGCATAAACATTACAAAATTTATTCGGTCTTTGTTTGATCTAATAATGTATTCTTAATACAGTTACATGACTTTCATTTAATCGTTATAAAAGTAAATTTAATGAAACGCGTGAAAAATATAACTATTAAAATTATTTAGTTAATATTATGGACTATGTAATAAATCAAAAATTTATCAGATGAGCAATGCTTTATCTTTAAAGTTTTTAAAAAATCGTAAAACCCACATTAACACGTTTATCATAAATACAAATATTAACTCTTAGATACAAGACATCATTAAACAATACAAATATTTTCTTATTACCAGTTAATATATCAGGTTAGTTGTTAGTTTTTTTTATTTCACATTAAACTCGATCCAAAAAAGCAAGGTCAAAGTTTAGGCAAGCAAAACAAATGCCATCATAACAGCATAAAATGAGATTTTAATAACAGTAAATATCTTCAATTTGACATCTAAAAGCACGAAGAATTCCAAAAGCTTTGTAAGTGATCATATTCCACAAGTCAAAAAGTTTCAACACCATCTTTTATAAGAAATAGTATCAGTTAAACATTAATTTTTTGTAAATAAAACTATTGATATGTGCTCTAGTGTCTTTAACTTGTTTTATTGTGAGACAATATGTTATAGGTTTTAACTGTCTTTGCTAATAAATGACTTTTAGTATAAAAGTTATAATTGTAGTTTTGTATGTTTCTATACAAGTCTTAAACCAATCTGATTCCATCAAATAAAATTGTGAAATAAATGACTGATTATTGACTGTAAATTTTTAGGGCTCATTAGTTAAAAATTTCATATCATTCATAGATAGTCAATGTTTTCCACAAATCTTAGAATAGCAATCAGATAATTAACTTATTCGTAATCACCAAAATTCTTATGTGTAATTGCTAGGATATTATTTTGTTTCTAGATCTTACAGTTTAGCATCTGTCTTCTTTATAAGAACAGAACTAAATATTTTTTAAGAATACCAAAATTTCAATATTGGCAATTAATACTGTTAATACTAAGCATTTTATTATAGGAAATTAGGGGTATAATATTATATAGAATATATTCAACAAATACCAAAATTCTTCTAAATCTTGCTACGCTTTGAAAATTATCTTAAACACAATTATAGCCATTTTAAAATCTAAACATGTCAATATCTGACAATCTATCCAATATAAGTTTATCTCCTGTCATGATTTAGACCCTTATATAAAAAGTTTTGTGTCTTCATTGTTTCTCTTTACAGGTTCTATAATTCTTTCTTAAAATCAACAGCAGATAAAAAGGCCTTATAAATCAATACAGAAACGAAATAAGATCAAAATTTGCAGACTAAATCAAGTTTTTATCTTTTGTAGCAATGACGCAAAATAAACATCCAATGAACGTCAACAATAAGATCGCAACAAAAGGGCTCTTAGGCCTGGTAATGGGAAGTGATTGAAGAAATGAGGCCCTAGTGTCAGTTTCTTATCTCAGTTCATATATGAATATTTATTTGCGTCAAAGTCTTTTTCTTAATCCATCTTCTTGGGGGTTCTGTCCAAAGTTTGTTTATTAAATTTTTGGAGGGAAAGTTTCCCGCCAAAACAAAAAAAAAAAAGAAATAAATAAAAGGAATAAAATAACAAAAACGTTATTCACAGTATATATCATGTTAAATATCTTTATATTTGTCTCTTGACTTTATGATTTATATGTTAAATTTAAGTTTACACAATTAGAAACAAATTGATAGCACTCGTAATTTAATTTATTTCTAAAAATGTTATTCAAAATCAGAGCAATTATTTACTTGATCACAACGATATTTACTTAAAATTTTTTTTCTTACTCCTTTTTGTTTACATTTTAAAATTTAAAAAATTTTTATTTGTTAATACGTAGTACACTTAATTAAGCTTTCAATTACAAAGCATTACATACGTTTTCATTTTATAAAAACCTATCTCCTGCAAAAAAGATCACCTTAAGCTTGTTTACTCAGTATATGTACAACCTTGTGATACGTAATCAGAACATGTAAATCCGGTCTTCAAAACAAAAAATAATTCTCGAATCTCAATCACTTGAAAGGTTATTTATGGTGCTTTTAACAAGACTATATAGTAGGATTCTATCATTACCACATTCGTAATCCTATAATTGGCAGAGTGTTTATTTAATACGAACCAATAAATTTTTAATGTAACAGATGATAAAAGTTTAGATAAACTTTTTTTTATATTGTTTTTATCTGTTTCTGACAGTCAAACTATGGCATCAAATATCAATACATCACCTTTTGCATTTAAACATCTTATTTAACATTTTGTTAGATCTTTATTTATAAGTGTATTTGAAGGCAATTTACTTTGACAACATGATTTAGAATATTACTTAAGAAATCGAATACCAAAAAACTTATTTATTTAGAGCTTGTCAATAATATTACGATCTCAACTAAAATAGCTCCACCTAAAGCAGCCATGGATCAAAGAAGAAGATGTTTATAATCGAAAGACTTGGATTTCTTTCTAATTACGCTAAAATTATTTTGATGTTCTCCTTTATTCAATAAATCATTTGTACTGCTTTTTACAGGAATATTGGGTAACTCTGTTGTTAAACTGTCCGTAGTCCCACTATAACCAGATTGATTACGTGATAAGACATTGTCAACTAATTTTATTTATTCTTTAGAGCTAGACAAGTCAGTTTTCGATTAGTTTTCTTCTATTATATCCCTCTTTATTTCATTTAAATTATCATTTACATTTTCTGAATATCCCGAAACAGTCAAATGATTTATTCGATTCAATAATTTCTTTGCAATATATCCGAATTTCTTTTGTTAATAGTACCCCTTAATTTTTTTTATCACAAAATATCTGAGTGTCAGTTTTAGAAAGCCCTTCTTCAATGTTTTTATGTACCTGTGCCCCAATAAAAATATTTTTTTTTTCATTGGTTGCTGACTGATCAATTATAAAATTTGTGGCAAAAGATGTTTTTGGTATCTCAATTGGAGAAACTTGTAAGGGATTGGAAAAAAAAGACTTTTATTTTCTCATAATCTTTTTCATGTGTGTCATCATGAGAAACAATTTCTCTACTTTTAGATGTTAGTTCATCTGCACTTGAGTTTCGTGCAATATTTTCAGCCTTATATTCTTTCACATCATATGTAGTTATTTCTTCAAATCATAGGTTGTTGGGCCATAATCGTCTGACTTATTATCAAAAGCAACTTTACTGTCAATTGAGTCATTAGGGAGAGAATATTTTAGATATTGTTCTTCATTGGTATTTTTGAAATTTGGACCGTCGTCATAATCTGAATATTGTTTAAAAGACAGTAAAATCGGAATATCATTTAAATCTCTAGCAACATAACTGATACTATTGGAGATGTTAAATACTTTTGATAGAAATGTTGGAATGTTTGCTACTAATGATAGTTTGCATACCATAAAAATAAAAATATTGATCATTTGAAGGCCGATTTTTAGAAAATTAACTAAAAAGAAAAATAATTTACGATAATATCAGTTGTAAAATAAAAACTCACAATGTTATTCAACATAGTTAAACAAGATAATTTTTCTTTCAACAAGCATTTGACATCAGTGATTAAAGAGATTAAAGTAGTGACGTAATTACAAAAGTTTTATAAAAAAGATAGTCGATATTAAACTCTTCATAACCATCGTGTTCGTCAATAACTTTCAATTTTCTAACGCTTATGAGAAATCTATGATACTGTTTTATAGCATAAAGAAGCATGATTCTGTGACTTCAAGATCTTTCATGCCAGTTCACGTCTAAAAATGAAAGCATTATAAAGCAATGTGTATCTTAAACGTCATATAATTAGATTTACAAAGTGTTTTTAGGGCCATATAACATATTATATAAATCATAAATAATTGTCTGTTACTATTCTTTTTAATTCAGTAATTTACTGAAGACATTTTAATGATACTATAAAAAATTATTAATCTGTATAGATACAATTGAGAACTACTTGTGGTAAATTCTAATTTGTAAATTAATTTGTAAACTGAAGTGTCTTAAGAATATTTGTTTAAATCCATTTATTTACCATAATCTCAAAAAGCATGTTTTGGGACACTTTCAGAAACACTCATCCACATTTTTATATCCAGCTTCCCTTTAAGAATATTACTGTTACATCTAACAATTGTACCTTATTCATTGAATTAAGAAGGGTTGGTAAAGCACGTTAACAAAGCATTTTCTTTTTCATCGAATATGTCTTCCTGATCACGATAACAATTTGATTCCTTTTTTTGCTAATTTTTTTACTCTTGTCCTCTGACACTCATAAGAAATTTGAATTCCTATGAATTTTAGAACGAGAAATTTCTTAAACCAGAAATCTTAAGAATGCCGAGATTGTTTGTTAGTGAATAAGAAAAGGCTTTACATATCTAGACCTGTACTTTTCTATGGTACTGGTTATTCTTAAAGTACTTGTGAATTTCATAATTTGGCAGCCAATATGACTTTAATTGCTTTGTGAAAATTGAACTTTCTTTAAATAGATTTTAGTTTTTGACTTTCGTAATACTTTATCTTATTTTACACATGAAAAGATTGACATTTTAGATCGTTTATTAAATTCATAAATTCGAAATATGAATGGCGTTATTGACAAATTTAATACAACTGTACTTACCCTTACTTCATTGATCTTGTTTAAATTTATTTTTATGGTAAACAAACATTGTAAAGTTTTAGATCTTAGAAATTAGCTGATATCCTTTAATATTCGAATATAATGATCAATGATGTCAAAAAAAGCATACACTGAATCAAATAGTTTGTTGCATATTTCTAGATTTTATTTTTTTTTAGCTTGTTGATTAAAATCTATTTGTTTTTTAATTCTATATATCTTTCAACCTTGTCAAATCACTTAGAAACTGCATCTTGTCTGTGTATGTGTTTTGATCATATCGATTGATATATTCCTAGATAAAATTTGATAACTAATTTAATTAAAGTTGTATGTTTTATGACACAAATATCCTGTTCTTTACTATTTTGACCCTTCATACATCATATTTTCAACATTATAATTATTCTTTATTATCTTTTCATTTTTCTCTGTGTCTACTTCATAATTTTATTATATCCATTCTTGGTTATAAACATTTTCAAATCTTCAATTAGTTTCTAAGCAACAAGAACAATTTTTCTAATTTATTGTTGTACGTAGTTTTGGACAAGGACTTATAAACATTATCTAGCACTGCATTATTTGCTGTCATTTCTATATTTTAACTATTACTCGTAACATATTCTTCAGTATCACCAAATTAAATCTGCCCCTTTTCAAGAATCCCAGACAAATCTTCTAATTTCAAATTAAATTATCTAAACAATTTTCAAAGAGTGTGGAATATTTCACTAATATTAAAAAAACAGGTACTGTAGATTATCAACATTAAAACATTTTACTGTTTAAATGTAGCTCTTCGTTCTTTCTTCCTTGTGCATTAAACAGATCAACTAGTTTAGCTCTAAGTCTTGTTCGATTAACTTTACACTCATGGTTAGATTTCACCTATTCTGTTGAAATTTAAAAACTAGATGAACATTCTCTGTGTGGTAATTTGCCATATTCATAAAGTTGGCAGGGTAGAGCGTTAAAATGTGCATTCGAAATATTTTCTTGTGAAGCAATCTGTCTATAATATTCAATTTATCGTTTTTGTATTATTGAAGAAAAACTGTAATCTTAGCTGTTTAAATCTTTCGTTTATAAGTGTATTGTTTCATATTTTTTACATAACTTTAATCCTTCATGTGGTAATATTACAAGCTTTAAAAAAAAGTAAATCACACAACACAGATGAAAGCAGATTAAATTTATTAGAAACAAATATTCGAGTTTAAATCATATTTAACGCAACAATATTGTAGAAATGAACTTATTTTTCAGTTTTAAAACAAATGGTTTCTAATTTTAAAAATTTGATTGGACACGAAGAGCAAACAAACTAAAAGAATTGTGCAAATTAGGTAGCTTTAACATTTAATTTACGAGTTAAGAAAAAACTATATCTTTAAAATTGTAAATAGGTTTAATTTCTATTTTGTAAATGATTAACTAAAATCCATTCTAATTATCTATTTTCTAAATGACATATAACATACATACAGAAACTCAGTATTCAATATTTTTGTACATCACAAACTAATATCCACCGACGTACACTCTTTCTCGTCTATACTAATTTCTGTCATTCCTTTTATTATTCTCATATAAGATTTTAAAATTCTTAAATATAGTTTTAAATAATTCTTGGTCTTGATTGAATACCTTTTATCCAAAAACACATTAAATAAATCTGCTTCAATGGGAAATTTCTCAATAATAGTCTCAATTGCTTCTCTTTCAATTCAAAAGTTTTTGCAATTGTCTTTTGAAAAGCAAGGATAGGTTATATAATGCAAACAATAAACGAAAAAAACATTCAGAATATTTAAGAGAATTTCTTAACACTATTTAGTGACATCTTCTCTTTATACGGCTTTACTAAGAGCAATATTCCTTATAAGGAAAATACTAGCTAGTTCACTTATTTATTGTTAAATACATCAAATTGTTATCTTTTTGGTGCACATGATTTTGAAAAGATAATGACTTAGTAATTGCATGTCTGTATTGTGCTGTTCATTGGATACAAGAATAGAATATGAATAAATTTTCTTTTTAAGGGGAAGTACAAGCGTAATTGATTTAACAAATTTTTATAAATCATTAATCTTTCATATAAAGGGATGTGGTATGCACTAAGACTGATAAAAAGTTTTTGTATGACATAAAGAACAATTAAAAAAGTTAGCTTTTTGTTTTTTTTAATAATTATTTAAGAAAAATTACTAAAAAAAGGTTATTAAATTTTACTGTCTTATATCAATTTGAGAAATTACATGCCCATGATCTTAAAAACATACATTGTTAATCTAGTTATAGCTTTAGCTTCTATAGTTAATACGAATCGGAAAAGAGTACATGAAAGTGATCAGAATGATTTGTCTCAGTCACAACAATTTAAAAATTTAACAGAAGAACAGCCACTGGATTTAAGCACAAAAAGGATTAAATTTGAAGAATATATAACTACAGAATATAGTCTCCCCTCTGCTTCACCAATTTATAATTTAACAAACCAGAATATTGGTCCTTTAAAGAAACTCTTGTATGGAACACTAAGAGTACTTGATGCTATATTTTTTATTTATGATATAAAGTATGAAGATATAAGCGAGTATAATGACTTAAAAATTTATCAACTTAAAGAACAGATTGATAGATTGGTAAATAAAATAAATCAATCAGAAAGCATATCACCAATTCATGATTTACACTGCGAATTGGCATTTGCAAAATATTTAAATTATTTCAAAGATCAAAATTATATCGAAAGAAATGTCATTGAACAATATTATAGACAATTGTGTGATGAACTCGAAAGTGCAGATATACAAGCTTTGTTTGCTACTTTACTATTTGCAGTTAAAGAATCTGGATCACTTGCCCCTTCTGGTGTTGTTATTTGCGTTTTATTAATGATGTCCACATATAAAACTGACAATTTTTCTAAATATCATCGAGATTATTTGATTTATTTAATAACAGCACACAAATGTATTGCGTTCGAAAAATCTAAAACAGATTCGCATTTAAGGATTGAAAATATAAAAAAAATTTACAAAAAAATGTGTAAGATCCTTTTCCCACATTTCCACCGTGTTAAATACAAACAAATTTATGGTTTAAAAAATATTGTGTACAAACAAAACTATTGGTTTGATGAATTTTCTGTTATACTATTGATGGAATTTATAAATGGAATGCATACGGCCGAACGGGACTTTTTTTCGAGAAGCTTGGATTATTATGAAACTTTAGGTTTTAAAAAAATGGATGAATATTTATTGCTATACTATAAGCAGATGTCTATTCTTTTTGATATCGAGAAGATCTTATTAAACAAAATATAGTCTGTTCTTGATTCGTATTTTAAATTAGTTAAATAAACATTTTTTAGTTTGAATTCTTTTCTCTAATAAACAATATTTATATTCGTTTGATAAATTTTTGACATATATAAGTGAGTAGTGTTTATTATTGTCGTGTCGTGAAGTCCTTTACACATAACTCTCATTGCATTGAAACAATGGGTTTTATCTTGTGGCAATCATTGGCTTCTACCTCTACTTTTAATCACGATCTGATATAAAACATATCAAAGGTCTCACATCTAATCTGTTTACGATACAGATGTGAAACATCACCAATGTGACATATGTTTCAGTAAAAATATAAATAGAAGCCAATCTCAATAAATATATTACATCATGAATACGTATTTATTTTCAAAACATGACAATTATGATCGGTAAAAACGCTTCATGTCTATTTTATTTAATTGTAGCAAAACAAATGTTTTTATACTATTTTAAGCTCATTTACATTAACTATTATGTATATTAAAGCTTGTCTTGAAACAAAAAGTAATTGTTGAATAAAAATTTCGCAAAGACTTGACTCTTTCTCAACCATAAAATTGTATGATATTTCTAAAGCATCTTAAATTTGTATAGAGTCAATTTTTATCCATTGTAAAACAAATATCGAAGTTTAACATTTTTAAGTAACCTGTAATATCCAATTTAATTATTATTTCATATTATTATTGGTTCTCGCATATTATCATTGTTCAATTTCTTTATAACCCCAAAAATAAAACAAAACTTAAGTCAAGCAAATCAAAAAGGAGTTTTGTATATTTGGTTCATGATTATTTTAAGTTGTTAGAATTAAAATTTAAGACTAAACATAATCAAATAAAGCTAGCAGGCATTTTTAAAATACGCAAGATGGAAATTTGTATAAATCAACATGATTTGATTTTAAGTGCACAAAAAATGACCTAAAATACTAGACGCACATTTTTAAACTACCTAACTTTTGAATAAATTGGTATATTGACATTGCTACATCCAGATATGCCCTATTTCATATATGCGGTATTATAGCATAGAAAACCCATTAGAAATAAAATGTTTTTACATTTAAATCAAAAAGTACTTTGTTCCTTATCTTCCACTTAATGTCGTTTTTTATTTCTTAAAATAATTGTAAATTCATTATTGAGATTTAAGGGCAGTAAACAGATAAATTTTTGATATAAACTATTGTCTGGCTTTTTAATTCAAATGCAAGTAATTGGTGAAACTATTTAAATTCGTTTATTTTTTGCAACCAATACCTCAGTTTTATTGATCGAAATTTTGGGATCTTATCCATCAACGGCTAAAGAGTTTTTATTACAAGTATATAGACAAACTTTAATATGTGTAATAAAAATTATAATTTTTAAATTTTATATGTCAATTAAATTCGTTCCTTATAAATTATTTTTTACTTGTTTATTTTTTAAATGCTTATCCTTGTTAAATCAGATTCTTTATGTTTCACCAAAATTTCCTGATTTGAAGGATTTAAATATTCTGTTTTTGCATTAGACCCATGTCTTCTTTACTTAAACAAAGTTTTTTTTAAAAAATACTAGAACTTATCAAAAACTTACACGATGATGTGTTTTTAACACCCTATGACAGAAATTTTTATAATAAACATGTGAAAACTTTAGAAAATTTACATTTTTAGCTAGACGATTTATTAAGTTTAGATTGCCATGGGTATGATGATAAGTTTTATAACGTATTGATTGATATTGGAGAAAATAAAACTGATTATCCAACTGTGCCTCAAAACGATCCATTTTGTCCATTGCTGGAGTGGTTCAAGAAATTATTAGCTGATGTAGTTCAATATAAGGAATATTATGATACAATTTTTATCAAGGAAGAAAAGCCTAATATACTTGTCTCACCTCTATAGGATAACATGATCCACTACAGAAATGTTTTTCTTAAAGATGTGACTGAATTAATGTGTGATAAATATACTATCAAAGTAAAAAAACAATAATACAAGAGAATATGTAGGTGATAAATTAAAAACTAAAATCAACTTACTTTATAAAAAGACAATTGAGGATCAGGAAATATTGCTCTTTGATGATGTTGATTTATTTACCAAAGAAACCAACGATTATATAGAAAGCTGTAAAAATTTGAAACTTTTTAAAAATCCTGTTATTGAGAGCTGTATTTTGTCAACTGATGAAATCGTTGGAAATGAAACTAAGACATATTTACTCGATCATTTTGTTCAGGGATGCCCAGAATTTAAAGAAAATATTCTTACCACAACTACATCAGAACCTCTTTCAACAAAAAACTTTGAAGAATATTTTACTGAATACGTCAAACACGAAAAAGTTTTGTCATCTACAAATAAGCATAGGTACGCTACAACAAACATGAGTTCTCAAGGGTCATTGGTAAATGCCAAGTTTTGTTTTCTTAGCTCGACGATAATTTTAATATTTTTTCTAAGAACCATTTTATGGAAATAAATCAATTTTTTATTTTTTATCTAAATATTATTGTCGAAATCAGCCAAATCCATGGTAATAGATAAATTTAAAAGATTTATCTAAACGGAACTCTATGAGATAATTATTTTAAACTTTTAAAAGTGCACATCATTTATAGTTTAGTGTCAAAGGATTATAAGCATGTTAAAATTAAAGCCAATATCGACTGTATTTACAAGAAATAAGTATTTCGAAATGTTTAGTGACTTAACAAAACAACGCAGTCATCAATCGCATACTAAACAGTAAACCATTAAGAAGGGCAATTTTTCTTAATAATTTGCTTCTTTCCATGTTGCTTAACATCATCCTTTTCAATTTTATTACAAGTTAATACTTTGTGTAAATCCTAAATTTTTTGTTCCAATCAACTTCATTTCAATAACTCCTTTAATTTCAATTGCTAGACCCCTTTTCATAAACAAGTGCTTTCAACTTTTCGTTAATTTTTGTTAATAATTTCATTCTCCATCATTTTTTCTTTCTTGCAATTTAGAGAGCCTTCTAGTATCTCCAATGTTTCTTCTTTTTCTTCGAACTATCTTTAAAACTATGGTATCACAAATTGGTCTACTAAACCGTTCCTTTACTGCTTTTAATGAATAAATCCTTTTTTACATCGAGATTTGCATTTTGCTATGAAAAAATCTTTTTTCCTGGTTTTTTTAGCTACTTATTTCTCGATTCCAATGTCTTCAACATAATTTTTAACCATTAAAAATTATTTTTTTCCTACTATATCGTTTTTTTCATAACCACAATTTTCACTTTTACATCATCTTCCTTATTACAATCCTTTTGTTTTTAAAAACTACAAAATGATCCTATTTTTTTTTTTTAAATTTATATCGCTTCTGATATAAACTCTTTTTGTTCTGTATTTCACAAAATATAAAGTCTTGATAAGATCTTTAGAGCATTTACGATCTAAATTTGTTCATTACATTTTTCAAAGTATCACAATTTGTGATCACAGGGTTCTCAAATTTCACATTTACGATCCCTTCTCCTTATAAAACCACCAAAGTCATTTTAACAAATATTAACAAGTGTTTACCAATTAAAAGACGCATCATCTTCATATTTTGTCTTATTTCAAACGTATCTCGTTTTCTCATCAGATTGCTGCTTTATCATCTGCATTCATTTAATTTTTACAAAGATTATTTCTTTATACCATCATCAAAAAGAAGTAAGACATTTTATAAAGGCACCCCAAAACATTCTTCTTGACAGATGAATTACCCCTTTTAAATTCTTCCTTAGATACAAGTAACACTTACTTTTCTGATAAAATAATCCTTCTCTCATTTGTATGGTCTTCATTTTTGTTTAAATCCTTTCTCCTATTGTGTTAAAATGATTTTTTTGTTTATAAATGGTTCATAAAATTTTTATGCGCCTTTTTTGAAAATTAAAATAGAAATTTTATTTATCATAAATTCATAAAAGGACTGTTAAGTAACTTTTTGTGTGTTGTATGTCCCTATAAGTCTGGATTTGAATTTATTGACAAGGTCTGTTTATGACTCATAAACTTAAATTTCATTTCACTTTCAGATAATTTCTACGAGCATAAAGAATCTCAAAATATTACGCCTTTTACAATTCGCAAAACAGTCTTAAGCTTTTTTATGATAGTTTTACAACCTTTCTTTCTTATTTTAGAAATTTATATTTTTTAGATCGACCGCCAAATTCAAATCTTTACAGCTATCAGAATATTGAAACTGATTTTACATAAGAAAAGTAAGTTTTTGAGAAAATGTTATGGACTGTCTTACAATATTGTAAACTGTAAAGACATTGTTCAACTCTTTTTGCAATAAAAAAAATTAAAAATCCGAATCAAATAAATCGTATAAGCTACAACTTACAAGTTTTACTCTATAAAATAAATGGTATTTAACCTTTCCATTAATAAAATCACAGCAATAATTTACGAGAACAAAAGAATATGATGTAATAAATTTGTCATTATTTCTAATGGTCAGTATCAAGAATCTAATTGGTTCTATACTCTCCTTTTCACCAAAATTTTATCAAATGAAATAAGTGAATTCATCTTGTTTAAAAACTCACTGTAATAAATAGTTACTCATGCAGAAAGATTTAATGTAGGGATAAGTTTTATAAAGCTTATGCGTTACCTTAACTTTATAAAGATTTACATGTTTGACATTTAAGAACGAAAAAGTGGTTGATGCCTTTACACTATAATAGTAAATTAAAAGTCAGAGTAAAAAATCTTTTAATTAAATTTTAATTCGTTCACTAATGATAAAATAAATTAATATAGACAATAAAACAGTCAAAATAAAAACATTTGACAAAGAAAAAATGTCTTTTTATCTTCAAGATTCTTATTTTGCTTTTTTTAGCGTTCATCAGCATTTTATTTGGTAAAACTCAATTGATTTGACAACTTAAGAACATTATCTTCTTTAATCTTTGCAGTCATACTATCAATAATTTCGTAAAGTGTTAGAGTTGTAGACCTATTGTTCATGTAAATATATTTTTCTTTATTTCTGATTAAGAACGTCTATTTTGTCCATAAATATTTTGTCATCTTCTGATAGTTTAACTAACTTTCTTATGAAAAACTATCAATTTTACTCTTTAATTCTAATGCAGATATTAGATTATTTAAATTCTCTAACATTATATGTGTCAACTTGTTTAAAAAATACTCATTTTGTGTAAAATACTAAAAAATCGATCCTGTCATTTTTATAACTTGATATATAATTTGTCATTTCTTTTGAAATTGCAATATCCGTATATATTTCCAATAATGATGTCATGTATGAGGTGATTTTACTTAAATTGTTGTATAAATAATACTTGTTTTGATATACATCATCACATTATCTAAAATTTAGCAATATTCAATCAAATAAGAAGAATAGTTTACCATAAATTTATCTATCTTTATTATATCACAATCCAATGTTATTTGTGTATTATAGTTTGTATTTCTTTCGACTTTTTCTATGTAATTATTTATAGATGTCATTCTTCGAAAGTATAACATAAACATTAACGTGTTTTTATGTTTTAACTTTTTTAAATTCTTCGATAAAAAATGCAGCTACAATTCTGAAGTAAGTTAAGTCAGAACAGTTGATTTCTATGTTATGCTCATGATATTTATCAACCTGATTATCAATTACAATTATAAGATCCTTGATAACATTGGAAAGATCTGTAACATTCCTTCTAAAGTCTTCAATTGGTTTCAAATGTTCTAATTTATTAAGAGTTGGTATCTTTAAAGTAGAAAAACTTTTAACGAATGTTTTTATCATTTTTAAAATAAACACTTCGACTTCCCATGTCTTCAAAAATATTGGTTCATCAAAATCTAGTAATTTCTTTATTTTTTCATGAAAATTCGTAATTCACTAAGGACAACATCGAAATAGTTGCAAAGATTAGAATAATGGTGATTTATAAACTCAATAATTTTCATATAAAAACACTATCCATAATTGTTCGACACCCCTTTAATGGTTGCTCATAAAAAAGTCATTGTTAAAATCATTTTGGCTCTGTATATGAACTAAATTTTTATAATAACAAATAATCTTTTGTGATTTTCTGTCGATCTCATTTTGATAAATTTTCTCTTCTTTTATAGAATAACACTTCAGTAGCACTTTAAAATCAAGTTTTTGTGTTAAAGAGATTTCACCTTCTAAAATGTAATTAAATGGCCTTAGAAAATGCTTATCCTGTATAAACTTTTCTGATTTTCGATAACACTTTCTCTTAATACAACTTTAGAAATGTCATCTCTAATCATCCTATAAATTTATATATCTGTGAAAAAGCTGACTCTGATATGACTATTGATGTGACCCAAGAGAGACAAAATTCTATACAGAAAATGATAAACATTTTAAGCAAAATAAGAGTGATGGTATATTTTTGTAAACAATACGCGGTTTAAAATAAGTTTGGACTACTGCCTTTGAAATTTTATCAAACCGATTTAGTTTAAATCTTTTGGCAAATTTTAAGCTTTTTTAGTTGCATAGAGTATGATACATTATTTAAAAATTTATTCGTTAAAGAATAACCAATAAAGGATAACAAATAGATTATTGATTTTTTTAACATCAAATACGCATTCAGTGCAATAAAAAAAACATCAAGCTTATTAAGTCATTGACATTAACCAAATTTTATTTGTTTATGTGAAATGTGCTTAAGCTGTATGTTGTGTTTATTTACAAATATGGTAATTTCCTATCTATTTCTAACAGTAACTTACAAATAACCCCATGTGCCAGAAAGTAACAAATGTTTTGACACTTAGAGTTTTATTAAGCTTATTAAATCATAAAGAAGATAAAATTTTGTTTTGACGTTAATTATCAGAATTGCGGAAATGTTTGGCCATAAATTAATTCTACGACGATAATTAATGGTGAATAAGTTGTATTAAATTTCAAAAGACGCATTGAAACTCTACAAGGTTTATGATTATGCAATGCAGTACGATAGAAATATAATTCTAAGATGCGTAAGAGCTTAAAGTTACAATCTATATAGGTTAAAGAAAAAATAAAAAGTTTTGCGTCAGAATTTGATGATGAACAAAATGGTAAAGAATTTTTGAAAATGATCCTTATGCTCCGTTACTTGAACAAATTAAAAACAGATATAATTTTATTACAGGAAGCTTAAGATTCAAATTATTTGCAAAAAAGACATGAACACTGCCTCTCTCATCTATGTCTCTTTTAGATAACCACAGAAATGACTTTACTAAAGATGTTATCGAAGTAATGTGTACTAAATACACAGTCAAAATATAGTATATTGGAGCTAGTGTTGATCTTGATAATACGGCAAATACGGCAAATGACGAATTATTCAAACTGGAATAAAATGGCACAACCGTATCTTTTTAAAAAATTTAAATAATTACGTCACATCAGCTAATGAATTTGCCAAAATGTATGAGTATCTACAGATGGTTTATAATTCTTCAAGTGAGACTTGTTTAGAATCTAGTGGAAAATTTGTTGAAAATGAACCCCAAGAAATTGAATTATCTCAGTTTATACAAGATTTTAAAGAATCAAAGGAAATAATATTGGCCATAATGAACTAAAAATTGCTTTATCTGCTTGATTCGAAAGATTTTAATTTTCGAACACTTTTTTTACAAGATTAATTTTTTTCAAGGCAAGAGGAAAGAGGTTATTTAGAAACATGACTTTTTAAAAATCTCACACAAAATTTTAGATTTCCTTTTTTTCTGGTAAATGTTCTTAGTAATTCTATTTCAAAGGCTTATGTCGCAACGATAGAAGTTATTTTGTACTTTTTGCAGCGTTCTTATAATATTTAATTACACTTTAGCATTCTCGTCAAATTACACTCAAATGGCTTTTTCTTTACACAAATTTTAAAACTTAACAGTGCAGCTATCTTACATGTAGATTCACGTTTCTTGAACATTTTAAATAGATCTGAAACAGTGTTTATGATTAATTAACGTATCTTATACCTTATTATTAACCAGAAACAATGGCTTCTTCAAGTGAGTTCTACAATTTTTTTAGACTTTGATCGTACTGATTTTTTTTGTATAAATTTGGTTATGCAGGTTGATTCCATGATGACAAATTCTACTGAAAGTATTTTTGTGAATTTGGAAAGACATATTAATAATTTACAAGATCTTGGACTTTTTACGCAATGTGTAAAAAATTTCATTTTTTCGTACATAAGATTTTTACCTTCTTCTATGATAAACTAAAGATTCTACTCATAAACACGATTTCAAAATTTGACGATCATTTCTATGAAAATTTATTCAAAATTTGCAATGATACAAATGAGATTTTAAATGTATCATCTGAAAATCCTTTTTATCAATTACTTGAACATACTAAGTTGATACTGACAAATTAAAATTTATTCAAAAAAGCATTCGGTGTGAATCCAAATCGAGAAGATTTACGCAATATAACAAGACTTGTTTATATTTCGATAGCTCAGCACAGGAAGGAATTTCTTAAGGACGTAATTGGTTTAATGTGTGATACATACACTATTAAGATAAAAGGTAGTGACACTAGAGCAGATCTTAATAATAAGTCTAAGATGGCAATTGATGAGTTGTTTAAAAAGCAAAATGAAGATCACCATCTTCGGTTCTTTGTAAGATTAAAAATGAATATAAGATCGACTCATGTTTAAAACGAGATGTGTATGTTTCTTAAAGTTCTTGTAAATGACATTTGTAAATTAATTCCTGAAGTGATGGACGAAAATGAAATAAAAAGTATTGGGTTAGATCAGTTTGTTCTAGGATGTCCTACTTTTGGCAATGACAATTTTAATTTGCTACTTCGAACATAATCTAACGGTTTTACTAATTAAATCTTCTATTCAAAAAAGAAGTTTATTGGCTGTTCAAGAGACTGTAAATGATACAATGAATATAAATTCTCAAGGGGGTTCTTTAGACAGCACAGTTTACTTTTTGGGATTGTTTTTGTTTATCATAATGTTGTTTAAAAAGATATTTTAGTAAACATATCTGCTCAATTAAATGTCATTTTAAAATATCTTTAACTTTTTAACTTAAGAAAAAAATTTGGCTTTATTTATTTCCAATAGTTAGTAGTGTTTGAGACAAGTTGCAAATTCACACTATTATAGGTCTTGAAATTAATATCTTTATGTTCACGAATCCTAAATATCAGCTAAAGTAATGGTGTTTGTATAATATTCACAACACCTAAACCCATATATTTTTTAAAATCAGATTTGTTGATGATTGTTGGTTGAAAAAGATATAAATGATTAAAGTAAAAAAAAATAAATAAAAAAGTTGTTTATCATCTCAACTTTCCTCATTCCACACAAAATTTTAAAATCCAAAACACAAAAAAGGTTTTATGGTCGATTCAAATCTTAACCAATTCTATTACAGCCTCTTGTAAGTCTTAAATCTAGCTCTTGTACGTTAATGGGTCTCTATGGCACGTTGTAAGATATTTTATAATCATTCTATCACACCATTTTTGTTGATTCCTTTCTATTAAGCATTGATTTTTTAAAAAAAAAAATTCATTTTGAATAATGTAATAAAAAAAATATTTCAATACATAGTATGCTTCAATTGCAATTTTAGTAGACTACTAGAAGATGTTTTTTGAGTTTTACATGGTACGAAGTTCAAAGTCTATAAAAATTGAATAAAATTCATTCCCATAAGCAATTCTTTGAGAATATGATTAAAAAGATACAGATTGTGGACTTTTATAAAAATAGTATATGGCTTATGAACTTTACTAATTGTATGGAAACACCATTTTCTGACTTTTAATACTTTAATTTGTGATCTAAAACAATCCGTTTCTATTTTTAAATTAGAACATATTATGGCTCCATTACTGATCTTAGTTTAAATGACGTTTGCAAATATTTAGAACTAAGTGTTCTTTTTTCTTGTTAGTTAACATCTTTACTATATCACTTCCTTTGCCTCATTGCCAAATTTTGTTTCAATCATAAACTTACAGGTTTTCAATTCTATTTGTTGTAAATCCTCAAATTCTACACATTATTAGCGTTATGATGATTGACCCTCTTCATCATCATTCTAAATTTTAGTATCATCCAAAATTATTTCTTTTAACTAGTATCGTGACCATCTCACAATTTTTACAAATGTCTTTCCTCAGCGGTTTTTTTTTAACCATCATTTCTTTTATTAATTTGTTAACAAAGCTGATACTAATTATCACTGAAACATTCCTCTAAACATATAAATAAAACTGAATTATAAAATATCGCAATAAATACTTTCTTTGATATTCATATTTCACAAACATGAATGTAAATCCGAGAAATACATAAATCCGATTGATTTAAATCATCACAACACATCAAATTTATTTTTTATTCTTGTTTTAAATATTAAGCTATCAAAATACCAAAAACGTCATTTTAATACTTATAATCTACTCAATTATAACACTCATAATATATTTAATCTATGACATAATTAGGTAAGTTTAAATGGCACTTTTTTAAAATTTTGATACAAATTAACTAGAAAAAGACGTTAATGATTAAAGAAGCACAAAAACTATAGAAAAATGGCAATATAACTGGTGCTGATTATTTGTTTCTTCAGCACTTTTATATTTCTGTTATAATTAAATCACTAAAGTAATAATTTTTCATGCAAATTGATAAGTTTACCAAATAAGTAGTTTAAGAACAAGATGGCCCTAATCTTTCAATTTGTTATATAAATGTAAATTTAATGCATTTAAATATAAACAAACTATGTAGAGATTAAAGCAGTTTTTAATCATATTAAATTGTTTTTTTGATATATAAACAAAATTTTTCGATATTTTTGTTTTGCTCCTCTCAATATACTTCTATATATACATCGTCTACAATTTAATGAAATGTTTTAAAATGTTACTAATTGACAATTAGGTTTGTTTCCACAATGTAATTGTTGAGTAATTTAAAAATTTTGTGTAGAGATTTATTACCGATTGATAAAAAATTTAATAACAGATTTTATCTTCATGATTACCTTAAAAGATTTTAATATGTTGTGATACACTGGCTAAGAATCTAAATCGGAAGCGTGTTCTAACAACAATTTAATATGTTTTGTTATTGTCATGGATAGCCATCCTATGGCTATCTTATATAGTGAATAGCAATTGCTTACGCTTAAAAAATTTATAATTTTTACCCCTGGTAGTGTTATGTTTGAAATTGCCCATTTAAATGCTTCAAGTTACAACAGTTATAATTGATTTATTATTGTTATAAGTGGTTTATTTCATAAATATTCCGTACCCTTCTTTGTTCAAAATTTATTTAAAATATTTTTGTTCTAGAAATTGGTTGAAGTTTCTAAATTAGAAAAATATACAAAAAATAATACAAAAAGATGTGGAGAATACTACATTTTATGCTACAACCTTTAAAATACAAACAATATCTTAAATGGTCAAACATTTACTTTATCAAAAATGCTTTAAAAATCCATGGTACTCGTTGTTCATCGTGTTAAAAGTTCGTTCATAATTTCTTCACATATTAAAACCATCTAAACGATTTTTTCTCAAATAAAATTAATTACAACATTATTTTAAGAAATAAACAACATCATAAAAATTCTTCTATTTTCTCAATGTATCAACTTCAATTTTTACAGCTTCTAAATACATTAAAAATAAACAAAAAACACAAGTATTACCTTGTAAAGAAAACGCTAACAATGCATCAAAATGTTTATAACTGATATCATAATACTCGAGAAACATAATGTGCTGAAATAAAAAATTTTCGAAAACAGCTCTGAAATGCTCAATATTGTATTTTGTAATGTTAAAACTGTGATCATCATTTTTTTCAATTCGGTTTTTAAATTGATAAGCTATTTTTGAATGGATTGCCCAGGTTAAAAAGTTTAGATCAGAATGGTCAAAATTATAACATAATCCAATGTTTTCTTTATTAAAAATGGTTAATTTTGCCTCTGATACAATATCTATGTTTCTTGTAATTTTATTTGACAAAAAAAAAAATTTTTTTATAAAAAATAAAATAAAAGTTCTAATCTGTTGTAATCTGAATTCATTTTCCTCACAAATCAAATTAAGAATTCGTACGTACAAAAACTTTTCATAGCCTCTTTTTTCATGAAATAAACTTCCTAAGGTAACAAGTTCAGGAAACATTCGAAAAAATTTGAATAACTTTACATATTCAGTATAAATTATCTGTGATATATCTATTTTTAATTTGCGGTTAAGTTTTTTAATTTTATTTAACAAATTTAAATCATTAAAACACTTTATAAAAACACAAAAAAAAACATCATAATCATTTAAACCATACAAATTTAACGTACTTTCTTTTCTCAGGCTGATTTTATCTAGTAGTTGTAAAATAAGCACGTCTGATGAAGCAATAAATTCCTCATGGCTTTTGTTATATAAATATTTAAACGATTTAAGTTCATTAATAATGAGATACGTCGCATCTAATTTTTGTGTATACCACACAAAATACGATTGCGGTAATTTTGATATGATGTGTTCTTCTATTACTTCGTAAATCTTTTTAACGCCATATGAACACACAAAAGAACTTGTAGAGCTTCCTTCCAATGTATTATTCAAATTACTACTTACCGATACATTATTCAATGTAGCTTCTTCAGTATTTTTCTCCGTACATAATTGATTTTTTATACATTCAGTATTTGATTCTGATAGTGAACTTTCAGATTTACTTGTAAACACTCTAAGAGCTTCATCATCAAAAAAAGGTATGTTTTTTTGGTTATCGAAAATTAAATTCTTAGAATTTTTTGTTAAACATGTGGCGGCATTAAAATCTTCACTAAACTGTAAAATATGATCAACTATATATATATCATCTGGTTCATGTAAGTTATGTATTTTTGATTGGTCATTAGTATTTTGTTGATCACACTTTTTAGAAAGATAATCATTTAAAAAATTATCAAATTCTTCTGGGGTTGCTTCGCTAAAATTATAATTTTTATTTTTCGTTTTTTTAGCTTTTTTAGATTCATCAACTGCTTCAATAGTATTATTATCATTATTATGCGGCCTTTTCTTGTTCGTTGCCATTATTTTACAAGTGAAAATACAATAAATTATTATCCGTAACATATCCATCAATTTAAAAAATAAAATTTCAATCCTAATCTATTTCTTAAAATGGTTAATTAAAAATAAAAAGAAGTAAATTACAAAAAAATTATTTCCAACTTAAAAATATTCATGTAATAGAAGGATTTACTTATACGATTATTGCTTTCCTTTCGTACACGTCATTTCCATAAAGAGTTATTAAAACATAAGCATATAAGCAATCTGGGAAAGGACCTTCAATTTTATGACAGAAGACAACAAACTATATGACAATAGCAATTAATTATGTTTTAGAAATAATTTATATCTGAAACAACAAAATAAACTTTATTAAGTCGGTTATCAAAGGGTTATTGATCTTTTGTTTATTGTGTTTCAGATTCAACTATAAATTTGAAAAATAAAGTAAACAAACATGTTGGTAACATATTTAATAAGACTACTTCTATTAGGAAATGTGTTAAGTGAGACAACAGTTGATCAAGAAAAAGACTTAGGTGTAACTGAGGAACCATCGAATATTATCTCATACAATCCAAGCAAAATTAATGATTACGTGGGTGCTTTAGGTGCAACAAAAGTTGATAACGGTCTGAGGCTGAGACAGTCAAATAATAAAGGAGGCTTAGTGTTGTTCCTCCAAGATAATACATACGAAGAGTGGAGTTTTGAGTTTACTATTTCTGACATTGATTTACACTTCCCAGAGCAAGCAGGCGTTTATTTGTGGTACACTAAGTATGACCAAGACATGGGAACGTACAGAGGAGGAGATAGGCATTTTGATGGTCTAATGGCCGGTATTGAGTTCAAAGGAATGTCGCCTGAAATAGTGTATGCAATGAACAATGGAAAGAATCTAAATGAATTTGAAGATCATACTATCCACAGAGATTCCTTTGATCCATCAAGGCTGAAAGATGTCAAAGAACTAACAGTAAAAGTGATTCTTACAAACAAAAACTTCAAAGTTGAGTTGTACAATCAAGAGAAATTACTTTATGATAGTTTCAGATATATTGATGATCATCCTTTTAAGACTTTAGGAATCGACAAACGATTCTCTATTACTTCGTTCTACTCTAATACATCAGCAGAGAAAGCTTTTATTCTAAAACGAGCCCAACTTTACAAGAGAACAGAAAGTGAGAAATACGATGTTGAAAGGGTTCATGCGATACACGAGGCATCCCTTCCTATTTACGAACACGAGGACTATTACATAAACAAGGAACTAAGAATGTTCATATCTCAGTTTACTCACTTTATTCAGTATGCAAAAGGGGTCTTAGGAAATATTGAGGCACCCTTGATCACGACAAAAGCCAAAGAAATAATTGACAAAATTGAAGAGACAAACAGTGAGAGCTTCATACAGACAATTTCAGGCAAAATCAATGACATCGAACTCAGAATCCAACAAGTTGATAAAAACATTAAGGATCTTCTTCACTACATAACAGAAGTTGATCATAGTACAAAAATAAGTGCTACGTCTTACTTAATATTAGGATTTGGTTTGTTCTTAATACTTGTTTTTGGAATTAAAGAGTATCAAAGGTTTGTTGTTACGAAAAAAAATCTTCAATAAATAAGATTAGTTAAAACAATTCTAGTGTAATAATTTTTATGGTCACATTAATATATTAATTTGCTGTAGTGACGTTAGTTGATTTAAATATCGGCAATAACGCCATCAAGCATACTAATATGAAACAGTTTTGAGGCAAACGTTATAGATTTTTAATTAAACCATTTAACCTTTGGTTTTTTGGCTAAAGTTGACACAAACATAATTTTTTGTGTACAAAAAAACGAAGTATAAAAATGTTTTAATATTTTGTATTCATCACACCAAAAGTTTTTCTTATTAAACTACTTAAGATGTTTTTTGTTTGTTAACATCTTAAGCTATTGTTACGAGACATAGAATAAACTATACGACAAAGTATACAGCCTAAAGAAACAAGGCCTGCAGCATAAATATAAGTCTTTTTACAATTTCCTTGTTCGGCAGATGCTTTTCATGATAATTACATGGAAGATGTTCTGCAGTATTTTATGTCGATTTGATAATAAATCACTTTTTTTTACTAGACATGTTCTTCTTTTTTCTTGACGATTAAATCCATTTGTTTTTTATTACCGGATGTCTCTTGATTTGTAACATAGTCTCCTTCTTTTACATCAAAACTGTTTTCTAAGTTTCCTCCCATAAGTAGTTGTTTGCAACCTCCTCGTCGTTTCTCTCACGGTTTCTAAGATTTTCATTTTTCAAATCAGTTTACCAATGATAATTTTATCCTTTTTATGATCAAAAATGAACGCTTTTCCTTATAATCGACAGTTTATTGGATTTTTATCTGATAACGTATTTAATTAATCTTCATGCATAAATCCAGTATACATATCACACATAGATTTATTCATCTTTACATAAAATCTTTTCGGCTTTTTTAAAATCTTCCTTTTTGAAATCAACATTGTGGACGTCTGCGAAGTCCATTTCTATGTGAAAAGACCACCCGCATGCCGTGTGCCACCATGTATGCCTACTTCACATTACGGGTGCATAGTGAGATCTTTGAGTGGTGATGGACTGAAAACCGGGAACCGAGAAAGCGGGAAGGAAGCAACAAGCGTTTAAAATTAGTAAGTTATTTGTTGCCTTTTTACGTCTACCTACCTTTGATTTTTGCCAAATATACAAGCGCTTCTTGTAGATATAATTCAACAAGTACCAGTAGATTTGAAGCCGGCGATGTATTTATAAAAAGTCATTTTGTTTAACATGTAACATAGCTAAAAGACGTATTTTAATCGTCAAATTACATAATACAAAGTCTTAAATGATTATAAAAGTGTTTTTGAGTAACATTTTAACATCAATAAATTTAATGTTGTGTATAAATTGTCTTGTAATAACGGAGATCTCATTAATATTCTACTTTTGCATGTTTTTAACATTTTATTTATTTTAAATTTATTGAATGAAATTTAGTGATATCATGATCATAATAAGATTTTGTCAGTTACAATAATTGATCAAAAAATATAAATCATTTGTAGCTTTAATGATTCTTTAATTAATAATCTGGTATATAAATTATAAACTATATCTTAAATTGAATAATTTGGACCTTAAAAGGAAAGTTTTTTGTTGTAAAAAAACTATTATTGCCTTGTTGATGAGAATCTAATTTAAAGTTACCCTGTGTCGGCGTACTAAATCAAATGCTACTAAAGCCACTTTATCAAGAAGATTTTAAACAATTAACAGTTTTTTTTACTTTTCTAAAATGATCCATAACTTTGTTAGGCATAATTCTAGATTATTTTTAATAACATTGAATTAGGCAAATTTACACAAATTGTCAATTGATTTATTTTATAATTCTAAATTTGTTGCATCTAATTAGCGTTTAAATTTACTTCTATAGTTTATTTTTATATTATTTGTAAAATTTATAGTTCAAGTATAAAATAAAATAATTTTTAATCCCTCAAAAATGAATTACAAAAAGTTATTTTCATTTATTTTTCTTTTTAAGGTAAATTTGGCGCATTTCGAACGACAATCAAAGAATTGCGATTTTATCTGTAATGTGGTTTCAAGATTTAATAATATTGACCTTTTCCATATTTGGAAAATAAGTGGTGATTTAAAATGTAAAAAAGTAGTTGATATTTTAAAAGAAATAGTCCAGAAAATAAAAGAAATTCTAATTGTGATCGATAGGCCAGAATATTACAATTTAAAAAAATTTATTATTGATACTGATATAAAATTTGGGTACGAAATAGAATATCCTTATTTTGAAATGTATGTAATAGTTAAATCAATTATAAACATACTTGAACAACGTAGTATTTATTTAAGGGAAATTTATAACATCCATGACGTTAATTTATGTTACAAATACGCTTTTAATTATTTTGATAATTTTATTACTGAAGTTATACTTAATGTTTACAAACATATATATGAATCTATAATGAAAGATTTGTATGATACAGTAATTAATAATATACGCAATGATAATCCTGATCTATGCCAACTTAAATTCGATGATCAAACTGGGTCTCCATTTGAGGATAGAGTGTGCGCCTATTTACCTCTTTTCTTTTATAGCTCTAAAAATATAATATCTAAAATTTTTATTTTGGATGAAACACGACGTGCATTCGTCTTAGCTTCTTCCGATGGTATTACTCTTAGCAAAAAATGCTTATGGTCCATGGCAAATAATTTTTTGACTGATAAACATATAATACTATTTCCTTTCCCACAATTTCAAAAACTCGAATTTAAATATTCAATGTATGATGCTGAAAGAAGTTTTACAATGAAGAAGTACATTTATGCGAGATTTGTGCAAAATAGAGTAGCAACTACGCTACTTATATCGTTGATACATTTTTACACAATGAAATCTGGCCAAGATACTAAATACGAAATTTATCAAATTGAAAATGATCTTTATGAGATTAAGTGGTCATATGTAACACCATTTGATAAGATTCATATCCAACATTTATGATTTAAAATTAAAAAACTTGTTACCTAAAATTATTTTTATTAACATAGCAATCAATTTAAGTTGATGTAATTTTATATTAATGTATTTATCTAAAAAAAATTATATAGTGTTTGAACCATTTGCTATCAACAATGTCAAATTAAGCTGTATTTAAGATCATCTTTTCATTTATTTGCAGAACGTCCTGCCAATAAGTTAAAAATTTATGTAAATCAAGTGTTTACGTGTCACTTTTAAATTTAAGGCAATTGATCCAGTACAGTCAAATAGGAGACCGTGAATCGTATCGTGAACTGTTTGGTTCTAATACTTAAATATTTTTACACGTATTATATAAATTAGATATCAAAATAAATTTTAATTAGATTTTTCGTTATTTTCATTTTCTTGTTTTTCATTAGATTCCTCCTTCTTATCATCTTTAAATTCCTCCTTCTTATCATCTTTAGATTCTTCCTTCTTATCATCATTAGATTCTTCTTTCTTATCATCTTTAGAATTTTCATCTTCTGCCTTTTTAGCCTCTTCTGCCTTTTTCTCTTCTTCGGCTTTTTTATCAGCTTCTAATTTCTTTTTAATTTCATCTTTAGATTTTTTAATGAACACCTCCACGTCTTTTTTAAACAATTCAACATAAGAAAATTCATAAGATCCCAAATTAAACAAAGTCACAGCTTCTTCTTTAATCTTATCTTCTATTTTATAAAGAAGACCTTGTAATTTATAGAAACTAGGAGTAAATACCTTAGGATGTTCAGAATTAAAAGCCTTGATTTTATCTCTGCATTCTTCTAATTCGTCCTTTATCTTAGACCAGTGATTTGTAATTTTTTCAATTACAAAATCGTACTGTCCTAAAACTTGTTTGTGAACTTGTTCTTCCTCTTCTTTAGTAGACGATTGTTGAACATCAAACAAATCAAACCCAACTCGCCTAATTTTATCGATCTCCTCTTCAGTAAACATATTTTCAAATTTAGACGAAATAATATCGCCAAGATTCATAGCCATTGTCTCAAGATCATTTCTCATTGTTCCTATTATTTCAATATTTTCTTCCATTTCTCTATGCTCTTTTTCATTATCCAAAATCTTTTGTAAATCTTCTTCAGGTATCTCGTAGGCCTTGTAATTGTACTTAATCGAATTTTGTGGCTCTACTGAAATAATTTCTACTGTTCCAAATTTAGAAATTTCAAATGTGATTTTTACTGAATCATTTTCTTTATCATTTTTTATAATTTCAATTGATGATACTGGTTTATTATTTTCGAATATTTGCAAATTGAACGATTCCGGGATATTGTACGTCACAGCTTTACGATTTCCAAGTAGATCATTAGATTTAAACAACAAAGTTTTACCGATGTGAATATTACGGCCAACAACATCACTAATATTAAATTTAGATTTTATAACAGAACAAGCAAATCCTAAAGAAGAACCAATAGCACAACTCTCTGTCAAATCAAGTGTACTTTGATACTTAACTCTACTATCAAGAATAGACTTAATCACAAAAGAACTTGAATTTCCTCCGGTAATGTCAGCAACTCCATCAAATTTTGTCTCAGCCAAAGCTTCGTCTATGAACTTTGTGATTTTTTCAATATCGTCTCGAATCAAAACAACAAATTCTTCTTGAGTAATTTGCACATTAAGAGGTGTCTCAGAAAGATAAAATTGAACAGAAGCTGTAGTAGAAGCATTCAAAACAGTCTTAACTTTTTCTAAAGATCTCTCAATCTTTTCTCTAATGATTTTTTTATTTTCTAAAGAATATTTATGAATAATAAAATCAACAAGCTTATTGTCAAAAAGTTCAGCACCAACTTCAATTGCCTTTACGTACTCAGGACGGAAAACATTACCAACAAAACTAAAAACTCCTATTTCTGTCTTATGATGGCCAAAATCAATGATCATAAATTTAGGCTGAGTTTTTTCTCTTCTAATACAAGCAAACATACCAACAGCTGAAATATCATTAAAAAATCCTGCAACTTTCATATTTGCAGCAGCACACAAAGATTTTAAAGCTCTTCGTTCAACCTCGCCCATGTACGGAGGGACAGCAATACAAATAGTAGGATTACCTCCTGTTTGTTTCTTAATAGTACGATCAATGTACTTAAGCCACATGTATAAACTATTTAAATCATTAGGGAAAAAGTCCCTGTGTCTTAAGTCTATTGTCAACTCGTGGTCTCCTGTGATACTGTTTCCGAATTTTCGAATAGGTTTTGTAAGTTCAAGTACAGTCCGAATAGTTCGCTTTCCTTGTTCATCAGTAATAATTTTGCCATTGTCTTTAGACGAGGCTATAACCGTTTTATAAGCACCAAGATCAATTCCTATGAATTCCATGTATTTTAAGGGGGGCTAAAATTTAAAGTTAAATTTTTCTAGAAAAAAATTATAGAAAAAATGAGATTTGAAATATTTTTTTGGTAAGAAATTTGTTGATGATGCTTAGGGGGATAGTAATACAGGATAAGATAAACAATTTGTATTTTGTAAAAATAAATAGTTTGTGTTTGTGTAAAGATTGAGAATTTGTGTCTTTGTAAAAATAAACAGTTTAAGAATGGACTTAAACATTTTGTTAAAAGTAATGTATTGTGTCTTCTAAACCGAACTCGTTAACAAAATATGCTGTGTCTTCTCATCCAAACTCGTTGACAAAAACATGAAAATCTTTATAACACTCTACTTTCAATTTATAAATTTTCAAAGACACAAATTTACATAATTAAAATTTTCTAATTTATTTATTAAATTTAAACACTTTGTTTGTTCATTTATACTATTTGTTTGTTATTTTTTTTGGTAAATCTGGTTCTAATATTGATATTTAATAAATTAAAATTATTTCACAATACTTTAAGCTTAACTTAACCTTAAAAAAGGATATAAGGAACAAATTCCAGGACCCACATGAAATTCATTGTGTTCTACTTGTTATCAATCTTGACTTCCACTGACAGACCTGTTACTGAGGATGTTCTTAATGAGGCCATTAGAACTCTTGCTGAAGAAATGAAAGAGGATGTCATAAGAATAATTACTACAACAGAAGCTCAATCCTTATCTCTACTTCAAAACGAGATTAAGAACGTTCAAATTGCTGACTCTTTGGCTATTTCAAGAAAATTTGATGAAATTCAAAAGATGATCAGAAACTTACAAAGGAGCGGGAATACTGGTCTTTTTAATCCAGCTGGTCTAAATACCAACCCCGGTCTTAACCCAACAAGTAAACCAGAAGAAGCTATCTCTTACATTATTCCAATCTTCCTTAAGCTAATGAAATGTAATAATTGTTTCTCTTGTAGGAGAGATGAAGTCTGTTTTTACTACGTCTTTATGTACGTCCTTCCTCTTATTCTCAACCAGAACGGACAACCAGGGGGAGATCCAAATAACACGAATAACGCCATCTTTCAAACTTTAATGAATTCTATGAATGGATTTAATTGTAATACTAATCCTATCAACACTAATCCTACTAATCTATATCCTACTTTCTTCCCTCCTAATGTTTTTAATCAACAACAAGTACAACAACCTCCAAATTTGCTCCAAAGTCTTTTCAATTTCATGTTTAATGACAACCTTGGAACTAATCCCACTTGTAACCCTGCACCAACCTTTGGTGTTCCTTCAGCTCCTCCTACTTATGGACCTATCCCTAACTTAAGGGCACCTGCTTACGGACCAACTGTCCCTTCTCGTCCGGTCAATCCTAGACCCAACACTAGGCCAGGGGGTGTAACTTATGGACCATGTCCACCAGCATTTAACAGAAGGCAAGAACCGGAATATTATGATGCTCAAGAATGTCCACCTTCTGGATGTGTCAGGAATTAAAAGTAATTTGTTTTAAAAATGTATAAAAAAAATATAAAATTAACTGTAATTTAAAAGATCGAATCAATATTAAAAGTATTTTAATGTTAAAAACGACTTTAATAGATAAAATTGTAAAAAAATAATATTATATCTTATTTCATTTATATTTATGCAAATTAATTAGAACATTCTAGAACACTTTTTAAAATATATAAACACTTAAAAAATATCATGCATGAACAAAAATAGCACATCGTATTTTTAAATATCATTTATTGGTACTTAGCATACATATCCAACTTGTTGTCAATAAGAGAACACAGGTTATAATTCTCTTTTACCAATCCTAATACTTCATCTTCTTCGTCCTTCATACTCTCGATCTTCTTATTGTACAAGTCAGTAACTTCCTCAAATTTCTTAACGCATGACATCAAATCATCATCGTCATCAGAGGCAGGAACTTTAGCCGAAAAATCTTCAAGGATTTTTTCGAATTTCTCTAATGAATTCTCCAATTCTGAAATTTTCTTCTCTTCAAGATCCAATTTCTGATTAATGACTTTGTAATTGTTGAGTGCTTTCATAATCTTCTCATCTTCTAAAAAAATCTCCCTGGCTTTATCATTAAATTCTGAAATATTTTCTTCGAGTTTATGCACTTGCTTCTGGATAATCTCATAAAGATTCATTTGTACGAAAGAAGTAGTAGAAAGAGATGACGTAGTAGTGTGTGCTTGTTCAAAAAGATTAGTCTGAGATATAGTTTGTTGAGCTTGTCCAAAAGAAGCAGTTTGGGCTTGACCGAATGAAGAAGCAGCTTGATCTAATTGAGGTTTACCAAAAAAGGAAGCAGTTTGAGCTAGTTGAGCTTGACCAAAAGGAGAAGCAGTTTGTGTTTGTCCAAAAGAAGCAGTTTGTGCTGTTTGAGGCTGACTGAAAGGAGAAACGGCTTGTGTTTGTCCAAATGGACTAGTTACTTGTGCCGGTTGAGCCTGACTAAAAGGGCTAGAGGCCTGAGCTGGTTGTTCAAATAAAGAAGTGGTTTGTGGTTGTCCGAACGTATTAGTTCCTTGAGTTGGTTGCCCAAAAGGACTAGTTCCTTGTGCCGGTTGTCCGAACGTATTAGTTCCTTGTGCCGGTTGTCCGAACGTATTAGTTCCTTGTGCCGGTTGTCCAAAGGGATTGGTACCT
The DNA here is from genome assembly GCA_029849275.1 of Papilio elwesi. Taxonomy (NCBI): domain Eukaryota; kingdom Metazoa; phylum Arthropoda; class Insecta; order Lepidoptera; family Papilionidae; genus Papilio; species Papilio elwesi. The sequence goes on along the minus strand of CM056716.1, from coordinate 7,376,018 downwards.
TGTGCTGGTTGTCCGAACGTATTAGTTCCTTGTGCCGGTTGTCCGAACGTATTAGTTCCTTGTGCTGATTGTCCGAACGTATTAGTTCCTTGTGCTGATTGTCCGAACGTATTAGTTCCTTGTGCCGGTTGTCCGAACGTATTAGTTCCTTGTGCCGGTTGTCCAAAGGGATTGGTACCTTGTGCTGGTTGTCCAAAGGGATTAGTACCCTGTGCTGGTTGATTAGTTCCTTGTGCTGGTTGATTGCTCCCTTGTCCAAATACATTTCCTCCTGTTTGATTATTTTTCTGAAAGTTAAAACTCATAGGGGTCTTCTTCTTATTTTTTTTACCCCTCAATGTTAGCAGCAGAAAACTTTTTTAACGTCCTTTTTATTCTTTCCCCAGCAATTGGTTTCGTACCACAAATATTGGCTAGTGATATTATTTTCCCAGAGGTCCTTTCCCTTTTGTCTATAATAGCAAGTATTTTAAAATTATCACATTATGTTTCTGAACCATTTTCTTCTCTTATCGCCTTACAAGCTGCGTTTATAATTATTCTTCATTTTTATCTCATTCGTTTCAATACGTCTGACTACTCTTCAGTAGAGAAATTATTTTTCAAATTTATCGGTCTCCAAAATCTCAATAAGAATTATGGAAATAAGACAGTGTATTTAGGATTAGTGTCTTTTATTATTGTTACTCTCCATATGCTTGGTTTACTATTTGGAACTTTATCTTTTTGTGGGATTATTTCACTTTTTTTCGAGCTTTCGATCAATATTCTCCAAGTTGCAATTGAAAATGATAAAAAAGATTTAATTCTCAATGAAAATAAAAAGAAGAGAAGTCCAAAAGAACTTTATCTTTTCTGGACCATTGGTGATATGGTTAAAATTTGGTACATGACAAAAATTATTATCCCTAAAGTTTATTTAGTCACAGCTTTATTACAATTAATTCTTGATGGATATTTACTAATAGCATAAAAATAAAAGGGTTAAAGTGTTTAATGCCCATTGTGGGTTGTAATGTATATATACTAAGTAGATTATTTTTATGAGTAGAGTGATTTGATTATAAGTTTTATTTTTTAGATTCTTGTTCATCCAAAAATTTAGTGTAAACATATAAAGTTTTGAATTATACAACAATAAGAATGCCTAAATTAGATTCCTTATTCTTAATATACATACACCTCATCCTTTTTCTACACAAAATAACAAACTTTTGGATATTTACAAGATGCTTTTCCTGTTTTAGGACATACCACTATATTATTTTTTGATTTTATATAATCATTTCCAAATACGTGTCCATTATCAAAAGCATAAGGTTGATTTTGATCATCCAATTCTTCTCCTGTCCCCCTACACAAAATTATAGTTTGTTCGTGTCTATTAAAAGGGATTTCTTCTCTTAATTTCAAATGATCACAACAAGTAGGACATTTTGGATTTATATTTTTAAAACATTCCTGTGTCTTAAAAGCCATCATCCCGTATTCCACTCTTTTAGTAAGTCGAGAAATAGGACTTAATTTATAACAACTTAACATAGATTCATAGACTTCTTTTACTAATTCAGAATGTACTAAATACATTTTCCTTACTAATTTCTTATCAATTAATAAAGGCAAGACCCCCTTTACTATCCCTGAATTCTTTTTTAATTCATTCATAATGTAAATGATTCCTTCTTGATATTCATTTTTCTCAATCAAATTTATAAATTGATTAATTTTCAATTTAGTTTCTAATCCCGTATCCGGTAGTAGTCCTTTATTTTCCTTACAAAAATCAAGAGCAGGTTTAAAATTATAAAGAGTAAGTTGATCTTTTATAAATTTAATTTTTATAAAAAAATCTTGATCATCTTTGTTATCATAATGTTTATAAACATCTTGTTCATGATTATCACAATGTTTATCATTATCATACTGTTTATCATCATTATCATCATTATCATCTTGTTCATGATCATCATTATCAGCTTGTTTATAAACATCATGTTTATTACTTTTCTTTTTAAGTTCATTTGCTGTTTCATAACATCCTATTTGATTTAAATGTTCTATTACTAAAAACAAAGTATCATCAATTCCTTCTCTTAATTCAATTTCCTTTTCTAATTCCCTTAAATTTTCACAATTTTTATTAATCAGATCCTTAAGCCTGTCCAGTTTATTCAAAAAATCATCTTTAGAAATTTTATTATTTTCATAAAGAGAAAATAATTTCTCAATTGTTTTTCCTGTGGTTTTTACGATGTTGTTGAATTTTACGTGTTGAATTAGTGAGTTATGCATTTAAAAGGGTTAAAGGGGGGAGTGGTATAAGTAGATGTAGAAGGAAGGGTCAAGAAGCATAAAAAGTTACTAAGAGGAGGTTAAGTACTGTAAGGAAATAATATGCGGGGTTAAGTACAAAAATGGGCTAATAAAGGTAGAGGGTCTTGTAACATAATCGATTAGTAAGGGCGGTTAGCACTATACGGGAGTTATATGGGGGTTAAATACCACAAGGAGTTAGTTACTAAGAAGGGTCCTTTACTATAATGGATTTATAAGATTGGATGCATAACCATAAGAGATTAATAAGAGGGGTCCTTTACATAAAGGAATTAAGGTTCAAGTACACTTAAATGTATTTAACAAGTACATTACCCATACAAGTATTTCTTAATTTAATTTTAATTTTTAATCATCTACTTTATTATAATCCACTTTAGATTTTTTCTTTAATTCCTTAATATCTTTTTTATTTTCTTTAGGAATAGGATTTAAAACAGGAGGTTGTATTTTAGAAGGGGTGTCAATTACTTTTTTATTTTTTAAGTTTTGATCACTTAAGTTTTGATCATTTAAGTTTTGATCATTTAAATCTTCAAAAACAGAAAAAGGATCTTCTACTTCATTTTTTATTTTATCTTCTTCTTTCTTAATTTTCTTATCTTCATTTTTATTTTCTTTTGGTTTAACAACAGGTCTCCTCTTTCTTGGTTTTTTTATTTCCTTTTCTTTCATATTTTCTCCTTTCATATTTTCTGTAATGGGATTCATAGTCAAACTCCTTTCTTCTTCTTTAAATGGTAATTTTGTTTTAGGTAAAGAAGTTAAAGTAACATTCTTAGGAGGGTTAGTAATAGGATTAATGATAGGAGGATTAGTAATAGGATTAAGGGTAGGAGGGTTAGTAATAGGATTAAGGATATCCCTATATTCCTTTTCCTTATAATCATAATTTATTAGTCCATTACTACTACTACTCTTAAAATCCCCTATTTCCTTTACAAATACACAAAGTACATCTCCATTCTTAAAAAGAGATGATAATTTTATATCATTTATAATTTCAAATCCTTTATCATCCTTAAGACTTCCTAATTGAATCATTTTAGAATAATGTAAAGCATAAAGGGATTTAATCTTTTCTATTAAAGAAAAAGTAGTGTCTTCCTGAGAAACATTTATAATCAATTTAATGTTATTATCGAATTGTAATCTTAGAACCAAGTCATTCATTTGAGGGGGGGTAAGGAAAGGGTAGGGGATTTGAGGTAAAGAAGGGGGGTGAATAAGGGAGGATTAAGGGGTTATTAAAGGAAGATTAAGGAAATTGAAGAGAAAGGTTAAAATAAGGGGTAATTTATGTAAAGGTGTTTAAGTAAGAGAGTCAAGTAATCTTTAGTATTTACCTCCTTACTTCCTTATACCTACATCTTTACCCTTATGCTTCCTTATACCTACGTCCTTAACCTTATACCTACGTCCTTAGTCCCCTTATCCTTATATCCCCTTAGCCTTATACCCCCCCCCTCTCTTATACCTACCCCCTTATCCTTACATCCTTATACCCCCTTACCCTCTCTTATACCTGCCCCCTTACCCTTATACCCCCTTATACTTATATCCCCTTATCCTTATACCCCCTCCCCCTTATACTTACATCCTTATACCCTTCAAAAATATCAATTTTTATAATTTTTTATTTGAAGATCATAAACCAATCATTATTTTTTTTATTTTTAAATTTACTTTTTCCTTCTCCTTAATGGGATTACTACGATCTGGTGATATTCTTTCTTGGAATCAATTACTTAAAAGTAAAAATAAAATTAAGACTCGTGGTATTAACCAATTTATTGATATTTATAAAAGATATAAAGGAAATAAAGTTAATAGAATGGCATTTGGAGATGAATTAGAATTAATGATGGTAATAAAAGAAGATAATGATAAAAAGGATTTTAATGATGATTATGGTAAAGGTGATAATGATGGTTATGATAAGCATGATAAAGATGATGTCCATACAAACCATAACAATACAAACATTAACAATATTTCTAATTTTAAATTATATTGTGGTTCTGAAAATGTTATTGGTAAAACTCCTTTTAGTTTTGTGGAATACGCTAGGTACATGGTAGAGACTTCTACTCTTATTCCTTTTAATGAAGATTCTATTGATAAAGTTGAAGAGAATATCTTATTTAGGATTAATCAAATCCATAAATCCCTTCCTAAAAATGTGGATTTGATTATGATTCCTTGTTTTTTTAATTTAAAGTTTAAAAATTTTTATGATTCAGTTCCTATCATTGATGATGTGACTTACTCTTTAAATTTCCCTTTTAATGGGATTACAAGGCATAAAAGATTCGTGTCTTTTACTGAAAATATCCGGAATAGAAGAGGTCGTAGAATAGAAGGTCATGTTGAGATTATGAAAGATATAAAAACAAAAGAAAAAAATATCTTAATAGACTCAATGGGACAAGGAATGGGTTGTTGTGGGTTACAAATTACAATTCAAGGGAAGACCATTAAAGATACTAAATATCTTTATGATATGATGGGGGTATTTGCACCATTAGGATTAAGATTAAGTAGAGGGACACCAATAGCATCTGGGAGATTATTAAGAAGTGAGACGAGATGGGAAATGTTAGAAATGAGTGTAGATTGTAGAAAAGATGAAGAGAGGGGTATTAATAGAAGGGAGGTAGATAGTAAGATGGATATAAGGGAGGTAGATAAGAGTAAGGTAAATAAGAATAAGGTAAATAAGAATAAGAATAATAAAATTAAGGCAAATGATAGTAGTAAACTAGTTAGTAATAACCTTTTTTTATCATCCCCACTTTACATCCCAAAAAGTAGGTTTTCTCCTATTGATTTTTTTATTTCTGATCATCAAAATTTTAATTTAGATTATAACGATATTTATGCCCCTCTTAATAAACGGGCTTATTCAAAATTAAGAAGAGAAAAAATTGATAAAAAAATATCTAAACATATATCTTCTCTTTTTGTGAGGGATCCAATGGTATCTTACAGTGATGAGGATAAATGTGGTAAGGGTAAGGGTGATGATGATAAATGTGATGAGGATAAATGTGGTAAGAGTGACGATGGTAAGGGTAAGAGTGATGAGGGTAAATGTGATGAGGGTAAGGGTAAGGTTAAGGGCAAGGGTAAGAAAGGCATTGATGATAATATCCATTACAATGAATCTACTACCCTCACTTATCTTAAAAATGATCAAATCTCTTTTACTCATACTGATGATTTTGAAAATATCCAGAGTTCAAATTGGAGATCAGTTAGATTCAAAATCCCTACTGAGAATGCCCCTCCTGACTTGGGTGGTTGGAAAGTAGAATTAAGGTCTATGGATATCCAGGCTACTGTTTTTGAAAATACTGCCTTAATCTATTTAAGTTTTTTACTTTCTGAGGCTATTTTACTTTTTGATTTAAATCTTTATATTCCTATTTCTTTAGTAGATGAGAATTTTAAAAGGGCTAATGCTTTTATTAAAGATCCTAGTGATTATAAAAAAATTAATTTAAAAGAAGATAATCAATTATTTTATTATAGAAGGAATGTATTAGATAAAGGGAAACCAGAAATAAAAGAAGGGACACTTAAAGAGATATTTCTAGGGGATGGTGAATGTTATAAGGAAGTGTTGGCTAAGGTAAAGGGTAGTAAGGCAGTAGGGGGTAGTATTAAGGGTGAGGATAACGTAGTAGGGGGTAGTAAGGCAGTAGGGAGTATTAAGGTAGGTGATAAGAGTAAGGGTAGTAGTAAGGGTGAGGATAACGTAGTAGGGGGTATTAAGGTAGGTGATAAGAGTAAGGGTAGTAGTAAGGGTGAGGATAACGTAGTAGGGAGTATTAAGGTAGGTGATAAGAGTAAGGGTAGTAGTAAGGGTGAGGATAACGTAGTAGGGGGTAGTAGGGTAGAGGATAACGTAGAAGGGTGTGAAATGTCTTTAGATTTAGAAGGCCATAACCCACTATCCTCTAATAGCCCACCATCCTCTACTAACCCACTATTCTCTAATAACCCACCATCAAATAATAACCCACATACGTCTAACCTACCTTATCATAGTACCCAACCTACTCATAACCCACCATCTACTACTAACCTACCTTATAAAGGCCTTTTTCATTTTATTTATCTTCTTATTGATCAAAAATACAAATCTACTAATTTAAAAATTTATATTCAATTTTTAGAAAATAAACTTAAAAATCAATTTATTTCTCTTGGGGACTGGATTAGGAAATTTGTAATAAACCACAGGGATTATAAAGGAGATAGTGTAGTAAGTGATAAAATAATAAATGAACTTATAGAAAAATTGATAGAAATTAGGAAAAAAAATGATATTGAGTATCTTAGGAATTTATGAAAGAATGAAAGTGGTTAAGGTTAATATAGAAAATAAAAATTAACATGGAGGTAAACGAAGGGAGATTACTTAAAAAAAATCCAAGGGTAGATTACTTTAAAATTCAAGGGGAGATTGCTTTAAAATTCAAAATGGAAATTATAAAAAAAATTCAAGGGGAGATTACTTCAAAATTAAAGGGTTACTTGAGGTAGGCCGAATTTATGTAAAAAAATATATTTAAATTAAAATTTTTTATCTCCTTAAATATCTATACTTAATCATAACATTGTCCTTATATACACCCCTGTACTACCCACTTCCCTCCATACCCCTCCTACTACTTACACCCCTCCATACCCCTCCTACTTACACCCCTTCTTACCCCCCTTTTAATAATGCCCCATGTCAATTTCAATCTAAACCTCATTAATTCCCTTTCTTTCCAAGGAGATCCTATCCAAGTAGTTAAACAAGATCCTTCTACTCTTCTATTAGGAGTAGGTTTCTCTAATGGTATTATTTCTTTAGTAAATAATAAAAATGATATCTTTAGTAAATCTATTCATTCTCTCCCTATTCTATCCCTGGACTGGTTAGTAAATGGTACGATTTGTTTATCAGTAGATTCTCCTGAGATTATAATTTATGACCCTCTTAAAGATAATATAAGTTTTATTAAAAAAGAATCAAATTTAAAAGGATTAAGATCTATATCCCCTTATGAAATATTAGGATGGTATAGGAATGGGATTACAGAAATAATAGATATAAGGGAAAATAAAAGAAATGGGGGTATTAATAATAATTTTAATAATAATAATAGTAATAATAGTAATAGTAATAATAATAAGGTAAGGGGTGGTATTAGGATAGGGGGTAGTAGGTTAAATGGTATGCTTAAAGGTAATAAAATACATCTTAATACTTTTAAAAATAATGATAACTTCCCTACTACCCCCTCTATTACTACTGCTAATATTCATAAGATCAATAATAATTTAATTTACACTACTTCTGTACCAGGTACTTCTCTTAATATTTATGATAAGAGATATACTTCTAGAGGGGAGTTTGTTTGTACATCCAAACAAATCCTTAATTCCCACACTTTAGATTTTGAATTTATAAATGGATCAATTATATTAATGGATAATTTATCGAAAATTTATAAAGTGTCTGAGACAGGGGAGTATATTGGGGAGTGTTATGATGAAGGAGGATATATGGGGGAAGATGTTAAGGGTAGTTTAAATAGAGATGATCATAGTTTGAATAGAGATGGCATTAGTTTAAATAGAGATGATTATAGTTTGAATAGAGATAACCTTAGTAATAATAATATGAATAATAATAATAATAATAATAATAATATTAATAGTAATATTAATACATCCTGTATCTCTTTTAATCCTTTTTTTAATTCCCTTTTTATTTCTAATCTTAATGGTCTTTACTCTTATTCTAAAAGATTTACTAAATTACTAAATGGTCCTATCTTAGGGTGTACTGGCTTTAAAGAGAATCTGTTTGTTTATAAAAAAAATGAAATAAAGGAATATAAAATTAAAGCTTACTTGAGTCCAGGAGAACAAGAGGAAAAAATGTTATTATGATGATCCTAAATTACTTTGGTCCATTAAGTTTATTCCTAAATCCCTGATAACTTCCCTTACTACCCTTTTATAATTCCCTTATAATCCCATGGCCTTTATCCTTAAACTTATATCCTAACCCTATTACCCTTAAACCCCATATCCGTTATATCACCCCCTTACTACCTCCCTTACCCCCCGTCATCCTTTAATTACACCCTTCACTTCAAAACATTTGTTTCATTTTTTTACTAAAAACCCATTTTTAATCAGGCCCTAATGGACGATGACTATTTACAAAAAGATTTTGATATTGGGAAGTTGACTATCCCTAAGATTAAGAAGATCCTTATAGAAAATGGGATTACTGAATTCCCTGCGAGAGTTAAGAAGGACCAATTAATAGAAATTTTTAATAAAAACATTGGCTTAATTAGGAAAAAGAAAAAGGAAGAGAGTAGGAGTAAGAATATTTATCAAGAAGGGAGATCATCAATAATAGAATTAGAATTAAATAAAAGAGATGAAGAAGGAGGGGAGTATACCAGTGGGAGGTATGATGTCAAAAGTGGTGATCATAAAAGTAATGGTAGTAAAAGTGTTGATGTCAAAAGTGGTGATAATGGTATTGATGAAGGTGTTGATCATAAAAGTAATGGTAGTAAAGGTGGTGATGTTAAAAGGGATCATAAAAGGGGTGATCATAAAGGTATTGATAAAGGTGTTGATAAAAGTGGTGATATTAAGGATAAGTTTATTAGTATTAACAAACAAACTCCCTCTAAATCAATTCAACCCCCTTTTATTAAATCAAATCAACCCCCTTCTTCTCCACCTTCTCCTCATAATTCAAGTTTTTTAGATTCCCTTAGTGCTCATTTAAGAAGTACGTCAAGGAGAAGGAAATCCATAGAAGATATTAATAAGGACATTAATAAGGTTGATAAGGTTATAGTTGATGTAGATTCGGGAGTATCAGATACTTCATTTTTTAATTCACATAGTGATAAGGATATTAGTAGTAAGGTCATTCCTAATAAGATTCTCACTACAAAATATCCTTTTTTTAATTATTATTTCCTTTTATTAATCCCTTTATCTATCCCTTTCCTTTATTTTTTACTTCCTTATTGTACTAATGGTGATTTGGTTTGTTTACCTGTCCCTAAGAATGGTAAGGTCATAAATGGTAAATTAATTTGTGATAACGGATTCATTTTAAAAAAATCTTGGTTAAGGGAAAAGTGTATTAAAGATTCTAAAGAAATAAGAATGTTAAAGAAGATAAATTTAATAATTAATGAATTAGAAATTTTAAAAGGAGATTATAAATATGGATTAGTAAAAGATTATAAAAAGAAAATAAGTGAAGTTGTTGAGGATATAAAGGGTAGAGATAAGGGGAATGATAATTGGGGTAGTGATGTTAAGGGTGGGGGTGATAATATTAGAGGTAAGGGAGGCTCTAAGCTAGATACTATTAAGAATAATACAATACATAATACTATTACTAATGCTAATGAATTAATAGAAATCCTTAGGCATAGTTCAAAAGTTAAATTTGATAATGATCTCATTTATGCTGTAAATCATAAATTTACTTTAAAATCTTTTATTAGGCATTACTCTCTTAAAGCCTTTTATTTACTTTTATTAATTTTGTCCTTAACTTTGATTTTTTATATTTTTTATAAAAGGAGACAAGGGATTTTAGAGAAGAAAGCTTCTAGTCAGAAAATTGTAAAAGAAATTTTAAATATTTTATTAAGGCAATTAATAATTTCTTCTAAAAATACGAGATTCCCTGGGTTTGTGTACGTGGATCATTTAAGAGATGTATTTTTAGTAGAAAAAGGATTATGGGAGATGGTTAAGGAGAACGTAGAAAAGAATTCGAATGTAAAAAAGGGGGAAATTGAGAATAGAGAGATATGGGAATGGGTAGGGCCTTATGTTGAGAATGGGGTATTTTAAGTAAAGAAGGTAAGAGTATAGGGTAATAGTGAGGTTTATAGGGGGTAGAAGGGTAATAATAGTAATGTTAAGGTTAGTATAGGGTAGTAGGGCAGGGGGTATGAAGGGTAATAGTGATATTAAGGTAATGTTAAAGTAATGTTAAGGTGATATTAAAGTAATGTTATGAATAATGTAAGATGTTAAGGTATTTAATATTAAATCAGGATAACAATAGCCTTATCTTAAAAACCCCTTTTATTTCATTTTTTTTAAAATCTCTTCACATGTCCTTGGATTATCTTCTTTTGATTCATTCCCATTCTTTAAAGGGGCAAACTCTTCTTCTCTTTTGACTTTAATAAATCCATTTCTTGTGGCGTATTCAAAACAATCAAAAATAAATGTTTCAGTTTTATACCCATTTGGTTCTAAAGGTTTAACCCACTGGCCATCTTTTAAAAAAGGGATTTTCTTAAGAACAGAATGTTCTTTTAAAGGGATTTTAATCATTTTCTTTATAAAAGACGGACTAAAAAGATGATTACAAATATTACCATACAAATGATAAGGGGTGATATTAATATTATAAGGGATGTCCATACCTAGCTTATCTTTGCCTATATCATTATCTAGATTATCATTATTACCATCATATTTACCATGCTTACTACCATCATCTTTATTACTACCATCATATTCATTTATCCTTAATCCTTCTCTTTTTATCTCAAATACTCCCACATTCTCATTTTCCCTTTTCTTAACTGCCTTTGATAAAATTTCAAGATTGTTTTTAATAAATCCTCCTACAAAATTAGGATCTAAAACTTTGGCTAGTACGTTATCAACTGAAATTATATTGATACAAACAAAATGATCTAAATTAATATTTGATAAAGATTTAAAAACATCACCATTACCACCAGGAGCAAACAAGGGAATATTACTAATAATATTGTTAATATTGTTATGATCTTTACTATCCTTATTACCCTTATGATCCTTATGATCATTATCACCTTTACCCCTATTACTATTATGATCATACCCTTTACCTCTATCATCACTTTGATCTTCTTTAATTTTTTTACATTCTCTATCTTCTTGTTTTATAATTTCAATTTTTAAATTAAAATTATTATTTTGTAAATATTTCTTAATCTCATTTTCTGTAAATGATGATACCATTATAAACAAAGTTATTGAACACCCGTAATCTTCTTGGATTTTGATAATCCTTTCTATATGATAATCTATTAAAGATTTACCATTTAATTTAAAAAGGGCTTTAGGGAGATCGGAACCAAGACGGGAACCCTGGCCACCTGCTAAAATCACGACTGCGAAATTATTGTTCTTAAGGGATTTGACTCCTAAATTGAAAAGGGAAGGATCATTAGTATCTAAAACACAAACGAAGTTATTATTGTTATCCTTATTATTGTCACTTATGGTGTCTTTATTATTGTGGTTGTTTATGGAGTCTTCATTGTTATCACTTATGGTGTCATTATCATTATTTATGTCTTTATTCATGTCCTTATTCATGTCTTTGTTTATTTGATTTTTTTTATTTATAAATCTAAGAACCAATAAAAAATTTATCTCCTTTTTACAAAATTAGTTTGTTTGTAAAATGAATAAAAAAACTTCAAATATGCATAAAATTTTGATCCTACACAGATCCTTAATCCCATAAATAGACTTGATCCCATATAGATCCTTAATCCCATAAATATACTTGATCCCATATAGATCCTTAATCCTATATAGCTCCTTAATCCCATATAGATCCTTAATCCTACACAGATCCTTAATCCCATAAATATACTTGATCCCATATAGATCCTTAATCCCATAAATATACTTGATCCCATATAGATCCTTAATCCTACATAGATCCTTATCTATACCCCCTCACCTATCTACACATACCCCCCCCCCCCCTATCTTTTTACAAACGTATTAAATTTTTTTACCCCTTTAATTTATGCAAATCTCAGCAGACCACTTCAGAGAAAAAACCATCGAGGAATTAGAATCAGAAATCATTACTCTTAAAAATGAATTACTAGAACTTAGACAAAAGAAAGTAAGTGCTACAGTAGAACCAGAAGAAATTAAAACTTGTAGGAAGACTATAGCTACTGCTTTAAAAGTGAGAAGAGAAAAGTATTTAGAGGAATTGGTTGAGAAATACAAAGGAACTCCTATCCATAAACTCCCTAAGAAACTTAGACCTAAGAAGACCAGGGCTCAAAGGAAGGCCTTGACTAAAAAACAATTGGAGAGGGAAGTTCCTAAGGTATGGAAAAAGAATTTGAAATATCCTAAAGTGTTTTACTCTTATTCTGAATAAAAATAATTTAATTATAAACAAAAAATTATGTGGTGTTTATTTTGATTTAAAGCAATGTCTATATAAATATGTATGTGGGTTTTAATTTTAATTACCCCTAATTTTAAAGCTTATTTTGTAATAGCTATCAAATAGTTTATTGTATTCTGTCATAAATGGGGGGTCTTTTCCCAGATTGGTTATATGTTTAATAATTTTTTATGGAAATGACGTTTTAAAAGGAAAGGAGTAATCGTAAAAGGAAATCCTTCTACGGCAATAGCTATTACTTTGACCCCTATCCAATTGCCACCTAACCGTTTTTTACTATCCCCCATAACCATCCACCTTAATCATCCACATATCCACCTTAACCTCCTTTTAATACCCCCCTCCTTACCATTCACTTAACCATTAAAATATTTTTTTTACCCTAAAATTCATGTTTAACGAAATCTCAACTAATAGTATTTTAACTGGAAGTACTACTTATTCAGGAATAAATGCATCAGAAAAGAATACTAAATCTGTAATGAGTGTGTATAATGCTATAAAAAGTAGTTTTGGTCCTATGGGTTTGGATAAAATGTTAGTAAGTGCTACCGGTGATGTAAATGTAACTAATGATGGCGCCACGATTTTACAAAATATGTTTATTGAAGATCCTGCTGCTAAAATGTTAATTGATTTAGCCACGAATCAAGATAAAGAAGTAGGGGATGGTACTACTAGTGTAGTATTAATGGCTTGTGGCTTAATTGAATCTGGTCATAAACTTATTGAAAGTGGTATTCATCCTTCCGTTGTGGTTTCTGGGTTTAGAATGGCTTTTAATGAATCTGTTAATTTTATAAAAAATAATATTTCTAAAAATATTTCTACTGTTGATGATAACTTACTAAAACAAATTATAAAAACTTGTATTGCTTCTAAAATTATAAAAGATGAGAATGATCATTTTAGTGAAATGGTTTTAAAATCTATTCGTAGTATTGAGAATAAAGGGAAATATGAAATTGAAAATATTAATATTTTAAAACATCCAGGGGGCTCTGTATCAGATTCGTTTTTTAGGGAAGCCTATGCTATGAATTGTTATTTGGCATCTCCCGAAATGAAGAAAATTACTTCTAAAGTAAAATTATTGTGTCTTGATATGTCTTTACAAAAATATAAATTGCCTTTAACTGCTCAGATTGTTGTAGAAAATCCCGAAGAGATTGAGGCAATTCGAATCAAAGAAATTGATATTACGAAAAAATTAATAAAATCAATTGAAAAAAGTGGGGCTAATGTCGTATTAACCAGTAAAGGAATAGATGATTTATGTACAAAATTGTTAGTAGAAGCAGGAATCGTGGCTATTAAAAGATGTAAAATTACTGATTTAGAAATAATAGCACAACAAACAGGGACTATGATTTATAATAATTTTTATGATGATGATAATTTTAATGAGACAATAAAACTTGGCACAGCTGAATCTTTGAAAATGGAAATTATTGGAAATGATGAATGTGTATTTTTATACGGAATAAAAAAGAAAATGGCTTCTTTAATTTTGAGAGGGCCTAATTCTCAAGTCCTTGAGGAAATGCATCGATCTCTTAATGACGCCTTGAATATCGTAAAACGAACTTTAGAAAATAAATTTATTGTTCCTGGAGGCGGGGCTATTGAAGTCGCCCTTAGTTCAATTCTCGAAACTTTTGCTTTGGCTGTTAATTCTAAAGAACACATTTCGATTTTTAAATTTAGTGAAGTTTTGCTTAATATTCCAAAAATATTGGCAATAAACGCGGGTTTAGATCCTAATGAAATTATTTCTAAAGTATTGAAATCTCAAAAAGAACTGAATTCGTATTATTTCGGGTTTGATGCTACTACTGGTGAAGTAACCAATAATTTGGAGAAAGGAATAGTTGAGCCAATGATAAACAAACTTAAGGCGTTAAGGGCAGCCACGGAAGCAGCTATCAGTATTTTAAGGATAAATGAGATAATAATAATGCCAAACAGGAAATAAATTAATTTTGATTTAAGTGTGTTTTTAATTGAGTGGGGAAAAAGTTTTTGTTGTTGCCTCTAGGCTATTTATTCATAGTACATCATTTTATTTATTTATAGTACATCATTTTATTTATTTATAGTACATCATTTTATTTATTTATAGTACATCATTTTATTTATTTATAGTACATCATTTTATTTATTCAAAGTACATCATTTTATTAATTTATAGTACATCATTTATGTTACGACATTTTTCTTTACTTAATTTGTTTGTTCACTTCAAATGTCAATTTTCAGTAAATTTGTTTGGCCCGTTTTTTCTCTGATAGGTGAGTCATCTTTAATAGGATAAGAGAATAAGTAATTGTAAAGATAATAAAAAGTATTTTTGCTTTATTATAAATATTTTAAAGGTACTTTATGCTTTTTATTCGTTAAATATCATTTTTATTACAAACAAATCAAAATTAATTTTTTTAAAATAAGACACGTATCACCACATAACTAGTCTATTTGTGAAAAAGGAGTTTTAAAAACTATAAATAAAGATTTTTTAACATAACAACATGTCTAATAACAAAGATTTAGGTGAAAAAGCTGGTGAAATGTGGGAACAGGGCAAAGATAAAGCAAATAAAGCCAAGGATTACGTCGGTGATAAATATGAAGAAACCAAAGATAAAAACAAATCTTCTGATGCTCAAGGAAAAATGAAAGAAGGTGCTCAATGTACAAAAGAACAATGTAAAAACGGGTGCAAATGTGGGGAAGAGCAAGGTGAACATGCCAAGAATAAAATGAAGGAAACAGGTCAACATGCCAAAGGAAAAGCTCAACAAGGAGCAGATAAAGCCAAGGATTATGCAAATGATAGAAGTTAAATAAAATTCTTATGATTTAAATTAAAATGTATTGGTTTGTTTTAATTTAAAATTAAAGCAATGAGTTGTAATGTAACATTTTAATAATCTTCAAGTAAAAAACTAATTGATTTGTGGTTAAAAATACTTTTACCACCATTTGTTTGTGAAAAATTTAAGACAACTCTCGTATGACTCGGTTTTCTTGCGTTATAACAAAACAGCATTTGAAAACTGAGTTATAAGAGTATTGACAGTATTGTTATGTTTGGAGATAGGCTAGAATAAATAATAAAGGGTTTTTTGTAATGTCATTAGTTACTCAAATATGTACATCAAAATTGGACAATTAATAATAATAACACTGTACTTTTTAAGTGAGAAACAAGTATTTGCAATAAAAGTATTTATCATATTTGAAATTACAAATGCAACAAATACGTTCTCTTCTCAACAAATGCCAAATTTTTATAATCCAAATATTTTTTAATTCGTTATTGTCTAAATATCAAATTTATCAAAGTTCTATTACAAACAAATCAAAATTTTAATTTTAAAATTTTACCGTTATGATTCGTCACTATCAAAGTATCTCTACACAAATAGTATATTTTTAACAAAAAAGGAGATTTCAAAACTATAAATAGAGATTTGAAACTTAGACCATAATGTCTACTGGAAGAGAAAACGCAGAAAAGGCTGGTAAAAAAGCTGGTGAAATGTATGATAAGGTTGCCGAAAAGGCTGATGAAGCCAAGGAATACATTGGTGAAAAGTACGAAGAAACTAAAGATAAAATGCAAAAGAAGACCGGTGAGGCCAAGGATAAAACTAAAGAAAAGACTGGTGAGGCCAAAGAAAAAACCAAAGAGAAGACTGGTGAAGCCAAGGATAAACTTGAAGAAACCGGGCATCATGCTAAAGAAAAAACTAAGGAAACCGGGCATCAAGCTAAAGAACAGGCACAAGAAGGCGGTCATAAGATGCAAGAAAAAGGGCATCATGTTAAAGAAAAAACTAAGGAAACAGGGCACCATGCTAGCAATGAGGCTAAAGACAAAGGTCGAGATCTTTAAGACTACGTCGACGACAAGGATTAAATAAAATTCTTAGTTTAAAAAAGGGGTTTTGTAAAAATTTACGTATCTTTAAAAAAAATATATAAAATGTTTTTGTTGCGGTCGTCTAATAGCTGCACTTTCTATATTTAGATTTCAAAGTGGTTTTTACAATTTATATTGTTTATATATAAATAAATAAGCATGAATTTTAATTTAAGATAGTTATATTTTTAAACGTAAATTAGTACCAGGGCATCTATCTATTTTTTGTTGTTCGTAAATTTGGTATGTTTTTGTTTATTAAAAACAAACGATTAAGCATAATTTTATACTATTAATGAAATATTTACATAAAGACGTGTTGATTCGTAATTCTTTAATTATCATTTTTGTGGAATTTGATCAGATCGAATTAATTTATAAAAAACTTAACAATGATTTAATATTAGCTAAATCTATATTTGATACAATTATAGGAGCGTAAAAACTATAAATTAAAAATTCTGGTTCTAAATAAATGTCTAATTATGATAGCGAAAATCGTAGAGAACAGACTAATGATGTAATTGACACAATTGCAAATAAAGCAAAGGACTATGTTGAAGAAAAATATGAAGAAGCTAAAGAAAACGCAACAAAGAAATCTGATGTTAAAGGAAGATTAAGAGAAAAAAAAGACGGAGCTAATAATAAAGTTAAATTACGGGGCATTTTGCCAAAGAAAAGACTGAAGAAATATGTGAACGAGCTTAGAAAAAGACATAACAAGGTGGACATTATCTGAAAAAAATATCACTTTAACAAAGAATTAGAAAATTAAATTATTTGATTTTCAAATTATTAAAAAATTTCATAAGTTGTGTACCTGTGTGATGTTTAAAATACCTAAAACAAAACATAAAGATTAATATTTAAAGATAAATAAGCATAAACTTTGAAAAAAAGGTCCAGTAGTTTAGCGGTTAGAGCATCCGGTTTATACTCGGAGGTCGCGGGTTCGACTCCCCATGGGGCCTCAAATTCATTTGATTAACGCAAAAATTTGAAAACAACATAAAAGCTTGGCTACAATTGAAAGCTAATATCAATAGTAGTGTGGTTTTATCGACATGAACCTTTTTCATTTAGATTTAAAGTAAAGAGATGAAAGCTTGGATGAGAAAGTACTTGAAACCGTCCATGGCAATCCATGGGAAGCTAGGTGTAGAGTTTCTAGAATAGCTTACGATTGAACATAACTTTAAAAAAAAAATATACAAAATATAAATGTCGTCCCTGCTGAGTATCCCGTCTTATATTTGAAGAGGGAAGCTAAGACTAGGTGGTTCTACGTTAGACGAAACGAGCCATTGAAGGGAAAAATAAGACACTGTGCATCTTCTCGAGGGAGTACCTTAGCACCTAACATATCAGGTGGAGCTTTTTATCGACTAAAAAACGGCCAAACAAAATGCGCCTGCGTTGTTGACGTGGTAAGCAGGCTATTGCAGGGTATAGTACTACGTATTAGATAAGCTCAACTAGCAAATTGCGTTTTCTAGATCTTTAGTGAACATTTCCATGAAGATTGTAATTCTACTATCACCTGTATTCTTGCTATAAAAAAAAAGAAAAAAATTATTTGTCATCAAATACTTTGTTTTAAGTGTTTAAATTTTTTTACTTAATTACAAATTTTGTGAAAAAATACTTTTTCATTTGTTTTTTGGTAAATATAAGCCAATGTTTAAAAACAACAAAACTTTAAGACATTTTTGTGCAATTAATAAAAAAATACGATCTTTAATGTTGAGACCCTTTGTATAAATACTCTTTAATTATAATAAATACCCTTATATTCATGTTTGTCAATATTTAATGTCTTTTATGGCTATTTTTTGACATTTGATCTGAACAAATTAATTTTTAATAACTTTAATAATTCGTACTTACTGTTTTAAGTGTCTATTTGATACAATTAAAGGAGAGAGAAACTATAAATAGTGTGTAATGTAATTACTACATGTCTAATTACAATAACAACAAGAATTTTAGGGAACAGGCTAGTGACGTGATGGACAAAATTGTAGAGAAAGCCCATGAAGCAAAAGATTATGTTAAAGAAGAATATGAAGAAGCCAAGGAAAACGCAAAAAAGAAATCTGATGGTAAAGGACGATTAAGAGAAAAGGAAGAAGATGTCGATGATCAAATTAAAGAAACGGGGCATCATGCTAAAGAAAAAACTGAAGAAACGGGCGAACACGCTAAACAGCAAGCTGAAGGAAATGTTAATCATAGCAAGAAATAAACTAAAATTTAATAGTACGATTTTTATTTTAAAGTCGTATAGTTTTATCAAGGCTTTTTAGTTGTGTGATATTTAAAATACTTTATTTGTTTATTTAATTTAGATTTACATTACAAACAATATTAAGCTTTACTCTCAAATTAATTCTCAAAGATGCCTTTATAAAACATAATGATCATTCGAACTGTAACATTACATTACATTGTTTCTAATTGATTAACTGGCAACTATCAATTTTTGACATTTTATTACGAACAAATTGATTTTAATTTAAAATTTATAATTTGTCAGTTATCAATAACTATAATATTTCTTATCTAAAAGGAGCTGCAAAACTATAAATAAAACCATCACACTGTGCCCATGGCAGGTAGTAATAGAAATAACAAAAATTTTGGAGAACAGGCAAGTGATGCCTATAAAAAAGTCGAAAAGAAAGTTGGCCAAGCCGAAAATTACGTTGGTGAAAAATATGATCAAGCCAAGGATAAAACAAAGAAGCAATCAGCTGAAGGTAGAGGAAGATTAGCAGAACAAACCGAAGATGCAAAAGGTAGAGCTAAATCGGGCAAGAAAAAGATGCAAGAAAAAGTCCATGAAGCCAAAGAAGAACTTTAAGCGGTGGTCTTTACGTTAAAGACGGGGCCAAAAAATAATTCAAAATTTATTAATTAAAGTCTTTTAATCAATTTTTGTGCTAAATAATTTTGTTTATAATTATCTATTTGGTTGATTAATGCTTATTAAATGAGTAATCCTACAGGTTACCATGTGTATACCAGTTTTATAACCTTGGCGATTCGTGTGACACATTTATAATAGCAAACAAATTATTTTTTAATTAATCGCCAAACTTTGAATTTAGCCAAATATTAATCCATTTTTCTTTGCCATAATTTCTCGATTACGTTTTTTGACTTTAAAATAAACAAACACATTACAATCATTATTATACAAAATTTTAATAAATTACTTTCATAACATCTATACAAATTATAATATCCGCCTTCACTCTTTTCCATTAAAATTTATTTAAAACCAACTCCCTTAGGTGTTTGTTTTTACTTTTTTCTATCGAACACATCCAAATCCTCGTTTTGTATATTTTGTATAATTCTTTAACCAACTCTCTAAAATCTATTCGATCATCACTATCAAAATAAAAAGTAATTTTATTCAAATCCCATTGATATTCACAATCCACAACTTTCATATGAAGACTCTTTTCTTTGCATTTTATGGCACAAAATTCCAAGGCCGCCTTTTCTAGTTCTTTTTTCCTTTTAAGGGTTTTAAAATCCGTTTCCGTTGCTAATCTGTAAATTTTCTTAGGATTTACTTCGTTAATTATATTTTCATATTTTCTTACTAAAATTTCAAAATCTTCTTTTGTGGCCGTGCCTATGATCCTCCCACAATCTTCTCCTCTATCCGCCTCGAGAATGACATAGGCATCCGTATTAATCAAGTGGTTATAGTCGATACACGCTAAATCTAGTCTTTTACTACCAAATTCCACAACATAGAAACACTCAGTAGAAGTAGGTATCACTTTTTTCGATTCACTAGTACAATCATTTATAGACTTAGACCTCCTCTTAAAAGGATTAGTCCCTACTATTCTCCAGTCTTCCAAAGGCTCCTTCCACGTTTCGTTTGTATCTGACCAAAGACTGTTGAAGAAAGGCGATGACCAGTTATCATATTTTGACATTTTGAGGGCTCAAAAATCTTGAGATTGAAATAAAAGAAGAAGTAAAATAGACTTATGATATTTAACGGAAATTTTTTTATGGACTTTGTTTGTTAGAAAACAAAATTGCTTTTTAGAAATTTGTTTGCAAATAAACAAATTTTGTAAAATTAGATTTAAAAAAACTTAACTTCCAATATTTTTAAATTCCAGATCAACGTGAAGAGTCTAATCAATGTCCATAGACTTTGTTTTGATTTACGCCGTATGACGTGGATTGACACGTAGGAGGGGTGTGTAAAAAATGAATGTCAAGTGATTTTAAAGAAAAATTTAAAAATGTTAAATATTTATTTTAATCTAGTCAAAGTTTAATCTTAACAAAATCAAAAATCGAACAAAACGATCATTTTTTAGGGTGTTCTTCCCCTTAAGATGCTCCTTTCATTTTTTAAATTATAAATTTAACGAATAATAAAGTCGTAAAGATAATGATGGTTTTAGTAACTTACAATATGAAAATCAAATCACAACTTTTACATTCTTTTAAACAAACTCCTTGACATTTTTTATTTTTTTTTCTTTGCTCCCCCATGAAAAAAACTTACAAACCTCTCGCAAATCAAAATAAGACAGCCACGTCTTTTAGAAGGAAGACTATAGATCCAAAAATAGATCTCGGGATCAAGAAAGATGAGGATGGTCTTGAAAACATTGATGACTACTGGAGGGTGGCTGAGAGTATCTTAGAAGCCGATTCTGTGAGTGAAGTTGATCAGAACCCGCCTGAGGTCCAAAATGAAAAGAGATTCGTAATCAACAGCCTTGATTCGAATGTGGTGAATGATGAAATGTCTAGTAGTGTAGGGTTTAGTATGATTAGTATAGAAGAAAAGGAAGAAGAGAAAGGAAATGAACCAACTTTTGAAGAAATTAAATTAACTGAAGCCAATAAATCTGAAGATACAACACTTTACAACATAGAAGAAATTAAAGAAAGGTTATCTCATAAAACACCAAGTAAAATGGATGACATTGATGATGAAATTGATAATGATGGTGAAGAGATTGAAGATACAAAAAGCATTGTCATAAATACTTCTGGATTTGATAAAAGTAAACCAACATTTAAAGCCAAATCAAAGCAAGAAAAACCAAAAGAAAAACCTAAAGCTAAACCAAAACAAGAAGAATTTAAAGAAAAGCCAAAGAAACAAATCAAACAAGAAGAACCAAAACAGAAAGTAAAAAAGATTAAAAGCCTTGGCCTCACTGCCCCACACAAACCTTCTTCTATTTCAGAACCTTTAATTATAAAAGATAAAGAAGTTGGCTTATCCAATGTCTCTGCTTCGTACACTGGAAAAAGTGAATTGATTTCTTTGGTTAAGACGAGCTCTTCAGAAACCGCAGTCCTTCATTTGAATCCGGGAGCCAAAATCTTGAAGGACTTGGCGTACGCTGACTTTACTTTATATGTAAAGAAAGGGAATTTAGATGTGACTGTACAGGAGAATAACTTTGTAGTAAAAAGAGATGCCATTTTGTGTATTGAAAAAGATGTAGAATATTCTCTGGTTAATTCTGGACTTAGACAAGTTGAAGCCATCATAACTTACTCTATTGAATAAATGAATTAAAGGTGTATTTAATGAATGATTTTAATTAAAAAATTAATTTTAAAATTCTTACTGTTTGTTTTCAATTTTAAAGTGATATTTTCTATTCATGCACTTTCCTTCAAATACCAGACCCCCTTTCACGCATGGACAAAACAGAAGAAATCAAAGCACAAGAAGAGAAAGTCAAAAATCTAAGAGCCTCATTTGATAACAAACTCGATAACATTAAAAAGTGTCTGGATAAACTAAAAGGAGCTCTTGATAAACTTACTATGTACGCTAATGAACTTAAAGAAAATAATTAAAATTATTAAGAGATTATTTTAAATAAAAGATTGTTTTTTACGTTTACTTTCTTTTTGTATGCAAAATTTAGTTTGTTTGTTCTTATCTAACAATTTTTAACAAAATAACTTTTATAAATAAACAAACAAAATGGTCGCAGATTACATTTGCTCGGAAATAGATTTTCCTTTCTGTCGATTTGTAAGTAAAGAAGTCTGTAAAGGAATGTGTAGGACAGAAATGATAAATAAAACGAAATTGAACTCTCCTGCTCTACTCTTTCTTATAGCTATAATCTTGGGTTTGACTGTGAGGATGATGAGACACGTTCAGAGTTTATGTTCGAGTATCGGGAGAAGAGAGATGACTCTTTTATTCACTTCTTACAGTTTTGCAAATGTAATCGAATTGGTCCTTGTTGGTCTTAGGCACACTTTAGAGAAAAACCTTTTTATGATTTTAACAACTCTACAATTGGTTTTTACTAATGTCGCTTTCTTCTCTTTGCTTGTGGGTGCGATCACAATGGAAATGTACGCGGGAAAACATGGCTATGAAAGTCAAACACTTCTTTACATGTGGATTTCTTCTTATGGTTTCTTAAGTATACTCGTAATATTCGTAAGTTTACTTTTAAACACAGCTGTTCCTATTCTCATAATGTCATTTGGTTTGAATTCTTTGTTTGCTTACTCTTATTTTATCCTCCAAATTAGAAAATTAAATGTACATAATGCCGAAATATGGGCGTATGGCACTCTTTTTATAGCTTTGGCTTGTTTTATGTTGTCATCTATTCCTATTTTTGTAGGATCTGGTCTTATTGCTATTTTAACCGACAAATATCTCGATAATCTATTTTTTCATCATTTGTTTCTTTTCTGTTCGGTTGTGATGGTCCACAAATATTGGCTTTCTGTTTGTGATTACGAGGTTGAGTCTTATCTTATAGAGTTGTAAAATTAAATATAAAAAATTTGTTTAAAATTAATTTAAATGTTTTTACAACATTAATTTTTATTGTACAAGCCTATGAACACTTAGTTGTAAAGGGATTGCGAATGTTTATAGGTGGTTTATAAAAATTTAAAGCTTCTTTTTGGTAATGGAATTGTATTTTGTTTGTCTGATTATTTACAAGATTTAAAAAAAATCATTAATATTTAATGCTGAATACGTAAATTAATAAGTATTTTGGTGTACAAAGCTCTTTTAAGTGAACATGATGTTTAAGGATGTGCCTGTTATATAGTTTTCGACCATTGGATTTGTAATCTATAAACTATCTGTAAGATATAAGTTAATCCACTTATCTGAGTTCTACAAATATAGCATTTTTTTTGACGAGAGCGTATTAATATCAAAAATAGAAAAAGAAGTTCGAATGAATCTTCACGACCTTTTAAAGATAAATATTTTATTAATTAATCATCTTGTGTATAAGTAACTTGCTTTTAATAGCACTGCTTTTTTCTTACTAAACAATACGTTGTCCATTTATTAAATAGATCATTTTTTGCTTACATTCGCTCATAATTAACACCAGAAATTTATTATTCTAAATTCGACTAAGTTTTAGAATAATTAAAATTTCTATATTAGGAAATCGATATCAAGATAATCAGTGTCTATCTTATATACATAAACAAAAATAATGACAGAATGCAAAAATTAAAACGTTTTTTAAACTCTATTTATTATTTACTGCTTCCAGTATTCCTTTAAATTTGAAAATTTAAACATTCGATTTTCGTTATTATGGACAGGATGGAAACTATTACCTTCACTATCTGTCGGATCAACAAATTTCGTCAAATTATACAATTTTTTATAGAATACGGGTGGATGTGTGAACAAACATCCATTTTTTAAGCACTTTTCATACCGTTGCTCAGGTACATAATAGAATATAACATTTTTAGAACCGTCATATATATTTTTATCCGGTATATTTGGTTCGTTTTCTGTGTCTATGATGTTTGAAACCATGATTGGTTTCATTGGAATATTGCAAGTTAAATAACGAGTATCAGATTGTCTAATAGCCACACTCTTTATCGAATTTGTATTTGTTTTAGTTTCTTCTGAAACTATAGAATTTATTGGGGACGATTTTGGTGAATTAGGCTTTCTAACTCTACTTGCGTTTATATTTTCTTCTTTAATTTGATTACTAAAGAAATTGATCAAAGTCTCGAACTTGATAGATCTTTCAGAGATCTCAATTTTGTTATTTCTGATTTGTTGATTCACAATAGACTCCATTGTTTATTTTTAGATTTTTTTATTTATACTTAAATTTGTAAACAAATAATAAACAAACTTAAAACAAGCTTAATCTTAAGGTATTTGTAAAGTACAAACAGTTTAGAGTTAATAAAATTTTTAATCTATTTGATTTCCGTTAATGATATAACTATAATTAATGATTAATAATTGAAATTGTAAGATATAGATATTAAAGCGTCAATAGCCTAAACATTTTCAATTGACAGTGTTTTTAAGTGTCAAAACAGTTTGATTAGACGCTTAAACTTTAATCTTACTTAATGACTTATCATGATAAATTATGACTGCTAGTTTTAAGAAAATAAGGCTAAATAAAACATATTACAACAATTTATAAAATTTATTTAAGCCTCTACTATCGTAAATACTCAATATCATTAAAAATGTTTCTGTATGTCAACGTTTTTGTGATGGTCAAAATAATTCAAAAATTAATTCATTTTATTTGTCTCACAGTTAAACTTTATAAAAATGCTTTAGATATAACTTGACTGACGTCGTTATAACAAAAATTAAACCTACTGATGTTTATAAAATTCTATGTGTAATATAAATTATGTTTTTACACAACTAGCTGTTATAATTGTTATGAGATGGTCTTCCCTCCATCTTCTAAACAAAAATTTGAAATTAATAACCTTTTTTTAAGAATAAGTAATAATAATATTGTTTTGCTATCAAATTGTAATTAAATTAACATAATTTTTATATCATGAATCGAATATTAATTGAAGCTTAAAACACACCTTAACATTTGCATAGTTAAAGCCCTAATGCCTTTAAAACAAATTAATTTTATCAATTAGCTAGACTATATTATAATCCATCTATTACAAAAATTATTTTGTTGTCGTATTCGAAAAAAATTACATTGATTAAAGTAGTTGCACAGTTTCAATCATTATTAAGCATACGATAACGGCTATCAAGAAATAAAATAAAAAATTAATTCTTTCTATGCGTCACGATGATTGCGAACCTTTTAACACGATAAAGGCCGCGTGGAAAACTTAAATTAACCACGTTCACTTTCAGGTTTGTTGTTTTGTTAAGTAATTTGTATTAAAAAATTTTCAATAAAGATACATAACTTTTTAGTGATATGATTAGACATTTTTTTAATTAAATTTTAAATGGAACACAGCAAAAAAGGTTAAAAAGTCTTTAACATTATATAAAAGATATTGACATTTTTCCTGGGGTTTACCGGTGCCCACGGAATTTACCGTGTTAGAAAGTATATCAATTTATCACGTAAGACCAAAAAATACTCAAATTAAGTTGTTGGTGTTGGTTTGTTAAAATGCATTGATGTCAAAATTCAGGGGATTTGTGTGGCCTTTGGCTGAAACTAGATTTTTTAACGGACAAATAAGTCATTAAAACAAAGTTTTCTATTTTAAGATAAAAAGGCATTAAACCTCACATACTTATGTTTTTGTCAAAGAAAATGTTATGTTTTACAAAATTAACAAAATTTTAAACTTATAGATAAAAGTAAAAACTGCCTTTTAATGTATTTTTGTACTAAAATTGTGAATTTTGTCTTTACACTATATGCAATGCATGCAGGTGCACCATTTCTAGGTTTGAAACGATTATGTCAATTTTTGGCGCCATAATACCTAGAGACGCGCCTGCATAAAGGTATGCTGTAGAAAAATTTATAACTAAGGCACAATTTATTTAGTTTTTACGCAAAAAATATGTTATGGGCACCTAAAAACACCTTAGAATAAATTTAAAATTCGTTACATTTTGGAATATTATTTTTAAAACTTGTTTTACTTAAGTGATCATAGTCAAGAATTAGAACAATAAGCGAAGAAATTCGTCCGTTGGCCCTTAAGGGCCCCATGACGAAAAGTTGACATCACTTTTCTAGGTTACATATTAAACAATATAATTTTGTAAGAAATTTTTCTTTAAACGGCAGAAAACGTGCCGCTTGCAATTATAAACAAATACTAAAAAACGTTTTTTTAACCCCTATTATTTATTTTTTCTAGTATTCCTCTGAATTAGAAAATGTAAACATCCGATTATCGTTGTTATAAATCGGATGAAAACCATTCCCTTCTGCATCTTTCGGATCTAAAAATGTGTCAAAATATATTTTTTGTAGAAAACAGGTGGATGTGTAAACAAACATTCATTTTTCTAGCACTTTTCGTACTTTTGCTCAGTTACATAGAAAAATATGACATTTTTCGAACCGTCATATATGCTTTTATCTGGCATATGTGGTTTGTTTTCCGTTTCTATAATGTTTTAAACCATAATCGATTTCATTAGGACAATTCAAGATCATAAACGAGTTTCGTATTGTTCAATGACTACACTTTCTATCGAATTTGTATCAGTTTAACTTATTTATTAGATTTTTGTGCTATTTTAAGCAGTTCTGGCACTCTACCTTACTTGCTTTAGTACTTTCCTCTTTAATTTGTATCGACTGAGAAACTGATAAGGTTTTTGAAGTCAAAATCTTTTATAAATCAAGTTTCTGTTATTTCTGTTTGGTTGATTAACAATAGACTCCATTGTTTATTTTTAGTTTTTTTATTTATACTCAAATTCATAAACAAACTTAAAACAATCTTAATACTAAGGTATCTGTAAAGTAAAAACAGTTACGAGTTAATTAAAGTTTTTATCTGTTCAGTTTTAGTTTATGATGTAATCATAATTTACGATTTTATTGGTATTATTCTTCAGTTGACTTATTTTTTGCGTCAAAGTATTGTTTTGTGTTAAAACAAATAGATTATCTTACAATCTTTATTAAATATTCGATTGTCATGTTAACTCATGAATTCTAATTTGCAAAAAGATGATTTCAAAGTAATCATAGTATAGCAATTATTGTAATTTTTGTTAAAACTAATACTAAAAAAAACACTAAATAATATTGTCATGTTTAGCAGGAAAATACGTATTCATAATGAATAATGTATTTTAGAATAACTGTTTATTACGATGTTGTTTAGCTCAGATTACTATTAATATTTAAAATGAAGTGTTTTACTGATTGTTTTAGTGATAATCAATATCATTGTCGTAAACAAACCAATTAAAGAAAGGTAAAACAAATTATAGTTCTAGATAAACCAATAAGACAAGAAGTCTGAGAGAGTTGTTTTGTGGTGATATCCAAGACACGACACGTATGACTTAGTTATGTCGATAAGATTCAATATAACGCAATCCTATGTCTATCATGTTTGTCATAGCATTCTTTGAATTAATTAATATTTTTCTAAAATTTATTGGTCCGTTATATTAAAAAAATCTAATTGAAAATTGCAGTTATTTTTTTGTAATTTTTATTTTTTCGCTTCAATTAATTTATTTAGATATAAAAAAATAAAGCTCAATTAACTTTCTCATCTGGTAAAGAGGAGGTTTTATTATCAAGCAACTCATTACCTTCATTTACTAACTGCCTTTCTGCTTGAGGCGTTTCCAGCAGATTTACACCTCTTCTGGCCTCCATTTTTTCGCTTAATTTTCATTATATTAAATAAAAAAATTTCGTTTTATCCCAAAAATGATATTCAAAGTAATTTATTATTTTTTCATTTTACAGTGCCAAAATGAGAAGAAGGGAAATTTTATGGTTGTATTGGACCGTGATAATATATCAGACTTTAACATCGTTGCTGATCCTCATGAAACTGAAAATAAAGCAGTTTCAGCATTTCTTTGGGACAAATATTTTCCAAAGCCGTTTTTTTATTCAATTAATCGAAATGAACTTTCAAAATTTAATTCAAAAGAAGATAAGAACGCTTTGTTTATGGCAACGATTGACTACGAAACTGAAACAATAAACACTACATTGAATGATAATGATGCATCTTGCACCAAGAGTTTGGTTAAAAATTACGATTTTGTCATAGTATGTAAACATGAAAATATAGATTCAATCAAAAACAGTTTAATTTATAAATTAAAAGTTGAAGAAATACGGCCGTTGTATGCTGAACTCGTCAAGTTTGCTGTCGACTACTCAAATGAAATTTTAAATTATAGAGTTTTGGTGGAAAACACAATTACAAGCCATGAAGCTTTTACCGAGGCCTGGAAAGCAGAATCTTTATCTATAGAACTTACTAATTCAATTGTGAAAAGTCTAGCTTTATTAAACACACCAAGTAGAAGTAAACTCGAATTTACATCTTCTAGTGATCATTACGCAGATCAACTGGCCAAGATTGAAGGCCATATTCGTAATAGTCTTAAGTATTGTGTTCAAGAATTTAATTTAAGAGAAAAAGCAGGAATACAAAATAAACATAAAATGTATACATTCACAAGAGTAGCAGAAGAAAATTTAGAGTTTATTAAAAACAATAAAAAAATAGATCATTGTGTAAAAATTTGCAATCGAATCGCGGATCATTTTAAAACATTAGAAAATTTAGTACAAACAGCCACACAAATAGATAAAGAAATTGCTTTAGATTGCGATTCTAAAAAAATGAAAACATTTGTTGATAAATATTTTGATGTATTATATGAGTACTGTGAGGTTATGGAAAAATTTGATGAAACGTACTTAACAGATTTTGTGCTTCACTTTAGTTCTAAAGATAAGCCTGCAGATATAATATTAGAAAGCATTTTTACAGATAAAATTTTTGCGAGAGAGTTAAAGAGATGTTTACATGATTCGTACGATGATATAACAGATTTAAAAATCTTTTCTCAAAGCGATTATTTCAAAAAAAAATTAGGTGAAAATATTTTAAAAAATTTGCTTTACTTAATTGGTAACAAAAAAACTGAGAAACAAATTACGCTTAGACTTAATGGAGTAGACAAAATAAATGTCTTTAGTTCATTAACAGACGATGTTTCTGATAAAATTGATAAAATAGAAAACAAATTAAATGAAATATTAAAATTTTATAAAACCTGGGAAAATATACTTTACAATCCTTATGATGAAGAAATTATAACAATGGAGGATTTAGTAAATGGCAAAAGGATTGGAACCTTCTTTAAAAGAATAATTAGACAAGTTCGTGAATTTTTTTCGAAATATCTTTCGATGATTATTTTAGTGCTCATAATAGGCATTTCAATTGTGCTTGGATTGATTTTTAAAGGAAATGATCATAGAGAATTAACTTTTTGAAGATGAATCAGGTGTATTAAAAAAGAATGTTTCAGTTCTTATTTTTAAAATTTGTATATAATTATGAAGAAAACTTTCTTTAAATTCTTAAATAACATAATTTTTTAGTTTTTTGATGAAAAAAAAATTTAAATTAAAAATTAAAATATCATTTATTAGACATATTTAATTAACTCAAATCTTTGCATTTCGTTCTGCCAAATAAATGATTCTGATTTATAAGTTTCGTTTCTAGTAGTAATATGTATTCTAAATTCCTTATCGACATTCTTGTCAATATCATTAATATCAATAATTAGTACATTTTTTCCCAACTTGATTCTTAAATCGATATGATCGCTTGACTTAAAAAGATTGTAAACATTTGAATGTTTTTTAGCTTCATAAATTTCATATTTGATGATTTCTATCCCACTATCTATAAAAAACATAACTTTAAAAATATCTTTCTTTAAAATAAA
Organism: Papilio elwesi; assembly: GCA_029849275.1. NCBI lineage: Eukaryota > Metazoa > Arthropoda > Insecta > Lepidoptera > Papilionidae > Papilio > Papilio elwesi. The sequence continues at coordinate 7,345,742 of CM056716.1, read as the reverse complement.
GGGCTTGCTAATTGGTGACATTTGGCACATGCAAAGAAAGCAGAGATAAGCTATGCCATAAGTTATATTTATCAACATAAGGGGTTTTATATCTTTTAAAAAATATTTATTGATCAAAAATTATTTTTCAAATTGTAAAAAAATGAAAATGAATATAAAATTAAGAGGAAAAGTTTGTGGCAAGCAAGACTTAAATGCATTTTTTCGAAAATTTAATCTAGACCTACAAAGTTAATTAAGAAATGAAAAAAAATTGCAAATTTATACACATGAAAACATCAGATTATATTTATACAAAGTGCAAAACTATATTTGATGTTCATATGTAGTGAAATAGAGATTAAAATATTTTTTATGTAAAAATCAATATTATTTACACGTGTAAGTCTTTGTAAAAATCCTCAAGCCACACGGAATTCAATTTAATCATCTTTAAAAATTTAAGCAAGCAAAAGTTCATGAAAATTCTATGACAACAATGTTATTTTACAAAAACAAAAATATTGTATCGACAACATCGAACATTAATCACAATGGAGCATATTCATTTACTTAAATTTAGTATGTTGAAATTATCAAACTTTTCTTATTTTTGTATCTACATGCTTTAGAACAAATCAGCAAATATATCAACATCTTTTAATTAAAAATCTTTAAAAATTTTAAACAAAGTTATCTACCATAAAAGTATTATTTTGACTATTTTCAACAAAATTAATTGCAGAAACGATGTCTAAAACAGAATTGTAAAAGAAAAAAAAGACACTTCTTAGTTACAAATTTCTTTATTAAAAAATTGAAAACAGCCTTTGTTTTTAGCCCAAAAAAAAGGACCGAATTTACAAATTCCTTCATTTTTCACTGTAACATGCACCGTATACCTTGAGACTTTTTCTTTGTCGATAAAATCCAGATCTATGCATAAAAAATACATAAAATTTGTGATAAATACATTGATTTTTAGGGTATTTTTATCACTTTCACAAATAGATAAAAGGTTGTCAGTCAAATTATCCTGTATAATTTCAAAAATTTCATATTTAATGATGTCTGTTTTCAATTTAAACGGTATTATCATCCTGAAAGGGTCACCATGGTTTTCAAAGAAAGGCTTATTCGATGATATTGTAGTACAAATAAAAACGCAAAGATAAACAATGTTAGAAAATTTGTTAAAAAACATGGGTTCATTTTTGATAATTGGTTTTTAGGATGACACCTGTCATCAGATACCAAATATAGAATAGTCGAAAGCTAATTAACTAAAATAGTGCTAAGACTCACTCTAAAAGGTATTTTAGGGACATATCGTGCTATAAACGACGTGTTACAGTAAAAAGTATATAATAATACTGCTTTAACTGACGTCATCAGCTATGTTAGATAAATAATTTGGCTCATTTTAGTTGCTAGATCTGTAAGTTGTATTTATTTCCAAATATGGTAATATCGTATTCTATTTCCATATAAGGAACAGTGTATGTATAACAACGTTTAAATCGATTCATGTAATACGAAAATAAAATTTATTAAATAAAAAATTTAAATAAAACATCAAATATAATTTTTATTAAACATAATTTTTTGTGTTCCAGATCGTCCATTTGTTTACTTGTCAGAGATTTTGACAATTAAATCAACCGTAACTTTTTTTGTGATTTGAATTATACTATGCGTAATACAATCCAATGAGGTTCGAATTTATCTCGAAAACAATATTATTACAAAATTTATTATATCATGGTGACTCAAACTAATTTTTAATGAGATTTAAATAGAGTAACTAAGTATAATTGCACAATTTGTATAAAAAAAATTTTAACTGAAATCTAATGTGTAAAATGTCAATCTAGTTTTTGACATGTAAAAAAATCCAATCGAAGACATTTTCAAAATGAGAAATTATTGATTTTTGTAATTAAGCAACAGTTTTTAAAATTTTACTAACCATTTTTAAGCAATCAAAACTAGCAAAAAATGTGTTTTTGAATTACAAGACAAGCTCAGGCTAAATTTTTTACATTTTGTAAAGTTTTGACGTTTTAAAAAAAAACTTAGATATTTTGAGATAAAGCAAGTTTAATTTGGGTTTGTATAAAGTTATAGTATGTAGCCAAATGAGTGCGTAATAAATTTAATTTCTTAAAATTCCATTTTGTGCTGTAAGAAAAATTAAACACAAAGTTTAGTACTATTGCTTATTTTAAACACAAACAAAATCTTAATTGTCGACGTCAGTCAAACCGTTACGTTGGTAGTAAAGGCATTAGTATATAACCGCGATCCCTCTTCTAAGATATTTACTTAAATACCATTAAAGGGGCTTCGGCACCAATCATATTAAAGATCACATATGATTTCCATATGATTGGCCCCATCAGCAAGACAAATCATAACAGATGCCGCCTGGCGTCTGCACTATTTGACATTTAGAAACAGTAATATTATAGAATTTTAGTTTGTAAATTTGAAATTGTACAGTGACATTTGTAACATAAAGCAGGAAATGCTAAGGGATAAATCTTGGGTTTTTAAAAAATTAGCATACTGCGTAGATAAAATTAAAAAAGTTTTTTGTTAAGAATTTTTTTACTGTAAGGTGCACTATAAAAGTGATTAAAACAAGAGGATTTTTATTGTTTACTTGAAAATTAGTAATAATTTATGACTCGTAGGAAGGTCTTCTAGTTAGATAAAAACTCATGATTTTTTTGTAAAACGCCCAACTGACTTTTTTATGCCATTTACATAAAATGATGTTAATCATAAAAAACTTTATTTTATTGCATTTATGCGAAATACATGAATTTGTTAGTTCAAAGAATCTTTTCCTGTGTTCTAGAACATTTTTTTAAATATAAATACACAAAGATTTTTACTTTCATGCTATCCTTATAGAACTTTATTAAAGGCAAGGTAAGAAATAAAAAATCTAGGATTGTTAATTTTCTTGTAGTACTTTACTATATCGTCCCATTTTATTTGTCTCTTAGCATTATGTTTAAGTATCTTTATATCCTGAATTCCTTCGTCCTTAATAATGATCTCCACATCAATATTTTCATTATGACATTTTATAAAAATAGATGAGCCTGAAATACTACAATTTATCTCCATATCAACCAACTTATTAAAAAAAGATATGAATGTTGAATAATAAAAGTACAGTTCTTCAATGTATTTTTCATATTGAATCACAGATAATCTCTTCTGTTTACTTTCAAGTCTCGACTTTTCTTCTTTCAATTTGTGATATTCTTCTTCTAATTCTGAAACTGCTAAAGATGCAATTTCTTTCTCCAAGTAAGCAATTTGTTCTGATTTATTTTTTACTTCAGCACATAATCCTTGATATTTATTGTTAACTTCTGTAAATTCATCTTGATTTTTTAAATCTATTTCTAACTGCTTTAATTCCTCAATCACTTGATTATATTCATTCTCATAAATTTCTAAAGAAATATTCTTATGAGCCATTTCTGTATCGTAAATCTCTTTTGAAATCCGTTCAATATCATCCCTGACTTCTACACCTTTCTTCTTAATTTCTACAAGTTGTTTTTTACTTCTATCCAAACACTCGTAAATTTTATCATTAGGATTTGCATCTTTAAGATTTTTTAAAAAATACAATTTAGCCATTTTCTCTGTAAATGCAATTTTGTGATTGCTAAAATAATCTTCTACGTGCATCATTTCGTGTTCTATGGTTTCCCAGTCTTCAGAATATTCTTCTTTCATAAGCATGGGGTACATTGAAATGATTTAAAATATGAATTTGATTTATGTTTATTACAGCAAAAAAAAATACTATTATTTTATATTCCCTTAATGTTTTAAATCTGGTCCTTTTAAAAAAATTATTTATTTTTGTAAACAAACAAAATGCTGGTATTATTCCTTACGTCCGCATTATCTAGTATCATCCCATGTGCAACAGATAAAGATTGTCTAATAAGAAGTAGACCAGATATACATTCATATTTTTGTGTTGATAGTATTTGTCAGAAACTGGTTGGTCCTGGGCACCATTGTTCTAAACCTTCAGAATGTGCTTCTTATTCATTTTATGGTCCACTTGCTTGTACTAGTAAGTGTAGAGTAGAACAAGAGTGTGACTTAACAAAATTAATTCAAATAAATACGCCTTACTGTTGTAAAGGAATCCCAGAAAAGAAGAGATGTAATCCAAATAGACCAAAACATTTAAGTGGTTGTGATTTAAAACAAAGTTGTTTGCTAAATAGTGAAGGACATTATAATTGTGTATCTAAGAAATCCAATGGTTTGATATTCGGGGTATTACTTTCTGTATCAGGAAATATTTTTATAAATACGGGAGTAAATCTCCAAAAGAAGTCTTACAAACAATCTTCTGTAAATCTTTTAGGAGTAGATTTGGATTTATTTTTTGTGGGTTGTTTTGTGTATTTAATAGGAAAAATTACTTCATATCTTTCTTATATTTTCGGAAATCAATCTCTTTTGGCTGCTCTTAGTGCCACTGGGTTAGTGTCTAATAGTATACTAGCTCCTATGATCAACAAAGAAATTTTTACTTGGAAAGATTTAATTGCAATCTTTTTTGTTTTCTCTGGAACTACCTTAATCGTAATCAATAACAATGTATCCCATAAAAATTACTCTCTTTGTGAATTAATGAAAATGTATAAAAGACCAGAGACCATAATGTGGTTTGCTTTTATTTTAATGACTATACTGGGTTTATACTTCTTTATTAAATTTGTAGAAGTAAATTCGGACTGGGAATTACCTGATGAACAATTAAGAATTTTCAAAAGGGAAAACGTGTGGTTTGAGGAAGAAGGTGTGGTTATGAAGTATCTCATGATTTTGGCTTATGTTTGGTTATCTTCTTTTATTGCCTCTTTTACAACCTTATCCATTAAGAGTCTAGGAGAAATTATAGACAAGACATTGGGAGGAGAGAACCAATTTGCTTCTTATGTTACTTACATTTTCATATTAGGCCTGATTATTTGTACTTTTGGCCAAATTTATTGGTTGAATAGGGCGCTTAGGAGATATGATGCTCTCTTGGTAGTGCCTCTTTTTCATATAACTTGGACTATTTTGAGTATTTTTACAGCAGGTATTTATTTCCAGGAATTTGAATATTACTCTAAAGTTCAATTTACAAACTTCTTAATAGGAATTGGTTTGATTTTCTTAGGTTCAATGTTTTTAGCTAGTAGAATTACAAATAAGAATAGGATAGAAATAAGAGAGGAGACTAATAATGATCATAAAAATAAATAAAAAGTCAAATAAATAAGGGAAAGGAAAACATATATAAAAAGGAAAAGAAAGAAAGGATTATTTTTACAAATGAAAGGGTTTTTTACATATTAAGCACCTTCTAATTAAAGTGCATTTTCTTATTGATCCCATAAACAAACAACCCATGCCAACAAAAACCGACTTACCAGCACAAAATAAAAAAGATGTTTCTTTTGAAGTAGAAAGAATAATAGGAAGTAGGAAATATAAAGGTAAACAACAGTACCTTATCAAATGGGTGGGGTTAGGAAGTGATGACAATAATTGGGTAGATTATGATTTAATGAATTGTGATGAATTAGTAAACGAATTTGAAGAGAGAAAGAAAAAGAAACAAGAAAAATTAAAGAAAATTAATGATGGTAATCAAATTGTTAAAGATAATATTCTAATGAATAAACAACCTCAAAAGAGTAGTCCAGCAAAAGAAAATAACAAAATATCACAATCTCAAAAAACTAAAATCGAACTATTAGCTTCGAATAGAAAAAATAAATCACCAATAAAAGAAAAGGTTGACCCTGAAACACCAAAGTCAAAAACAGATCGCATTAACAAACTTTCTCCAAGAAAACAAAAGGATTTTACAAAAAGTGTCGAAGATTCAGAAGCCATGAACAAGAACAACGTTCTTAATAGAACCCTCTCAAATATTCAAAAGAGGTACAACCTTCCTCCTAATAGAAATATTCCTAATACTTACGATTGTATTGTAGATAAAGTAGAGGGAATAATTACAAAAAATCAAAGAAGACTAGTACAAGTCTTGTTTATAGATGGTACTAGAAAAGAAATAAATTTAGAAATAGCCAAAATTGGATTACCAATTCATTTGATCAATTATTATGAATCTAAAAATTAGTATATCCATGTTTTAAATTACTAAGGTCTATTTTTAACATACTGAAATCTATATAAAAACAGTCTGTTGATATTAAATTTGACCTCACAATCTTTACTGATCCTAAAAATTAGTATATCCATGTTTTAAATTACTAAGGTCTATTTTTAACATACTGAAATCTATATAAAAACAGTCTGTTGATATTAAATTTGACCTCACAATCTTTACTGATCCTAAAAATTAGTATATCCATGTTTTAAATTACTAAGGTCTATGTTTAACATACTGAAATCTATATAAAAATAGTCTGTTGATATTAAATTTGACCTCACAATTTTTCAAAATCCTAAAAATTTCTATTCCTCTTCTAAATATTTATCTTTACACATTTTTTCAATTCGGTCAAGTGATTCACTCAAATTCATAAATCCCTTTAGATTTACTTCCACCCTTTTTTCCTTTCCAAAATGTTTTGCTCTATCTTCAAGGGATATCAGTTTACAAGTCGGATTTTTCCACATTGAAATTACACGAGGAATTGTAATTCCATTTTTTATATTTCGGAATTTTGGCTTCTCTTTTTTTATTTTATTAATTTTTCTTTCTTCTATTTTACACGGATCTTGTATCGGGACTGTAATTCTTCTAACTTTCTTTCCTTCTAAAATTATTTTTTTAACTGAAGTCATTATTTATAGGGAGGGGTGTTGTAAATAATTTGTTTGTTTCCGTTGAAATTTATTGGTTGGGTTTAACAAATTAAATAAAACAAAGCTTTTTAAAATGAAATATCGTTTTTTTTCTTTGTCTTTTTTAAATACTTGAATTCATCGCGTTCTAAATAATTCTATGTTTAACTTTACTTCTCCTTTATTTAATTTTTTTTTCTTATCCCTAAAATGAAAAAACATTTCCTTCCAAAATCAGAAAGTGTTGTTTGTCAGGAAATCAAAGATTACTTTAATGAAACTCCACTTGCTACTCGTAATTGTGTTAAGGGTGTCAATTCTCTTATTCATCATTTATCTATTCATAAAATGTCTATCTCTTCGATAAACAATCTTCTTCTCTTCCTTCTTAGGTCTTTCCAAAGTGATGAGACGTACTTAAAACGAATTATTTACGCGTGCATAATCGAACTCTCTAAACACACAGACCAAGGTTTTGTTAGCATAAACATCTTAGTGAAAGATCTTAATATAAAAATCGAAGATAATAAAACTGAAGTACTTAAAGCCTTGTTTACCGTAGTACCGAAAGAAATGGTTTATGATTTTGAAAAGTACGTGACTCAGGCTTTAATTTCTAACAATAAGCACAGGGCTGATGCAGGTGTTGTGATTTGCTACTTGCTTCTCTTAAAAAATTACGGAAAAGTTAAGTCTTGGATAACTAACACAGACATAACTAACGACATTTATGGATACCATAAACTGGCCTTATTAGAGAAAGGGAATTTGTTGGTTAATTACAACAAAGTTTGGATCTGTAAAGAGGCACCTGCTGTATTAGCAGTACGAATTCTTTTAAACAAATTAGAACAAGACCCTTCTAATCTAAATCATTTTAAAAATTTTCTTAATTCAAATTTAAGTTCGGAGGCTGTTTTCTTTGAAGCTTGTAAATGTGTCATTTTAATGAAAGATGAACTAACTATGCAGTTTATCGGCCAGGCTTTACAAGGCTTAAAGATTTTTGTTAAATCACAAATTTTTAGCCATAAATTTGCCAGTATCCGAATTATTTCCCTTTTGTCTTTACGATTTCCGAAAAATGTGTCAGTTTTAAATAATGAAATTGAGCAGTTATTGTCAGAGGACAGTAAAACAATTTCTATGTTAGCCATATCAACACTTTTAAAGACAGGAACAGAAGAAACTGTAGATCGACTCGTTAAAATGCTGCCAGAGTTTATGAATGAAATGGATGACCATTATAAAAAGATTTCGATTGACACCCTCGAGTACCTTTCTAATTCTTACTCTTCGAAGAGCGACGCTTTTGTGAATTTTTTAGCCAAATCTATGCAAGAGCGTGGTGCCTTGGACTTTAAAATGCATCTTTTGAATGTCCTAAATCGAAATATAAAAAAAGATTGTCTTAGAGAAAAGATTTTAGACATGCTTTGTATGTACGTAGAAGATTCTGAACACCACCAACTGTCTATGGAAATCCTTGGAATTTTAGGACGAGAAATTCCTCGCAGTGTAAATCCTAGAAAATACCTTCTTCACGTTTATAACCGCCTTATTTTAGAAGATAACAAAATTAGGTCTGCCGCCCTTCAGTGCCTTTACAATTTGTCAATGAGATCCGAATCTTCAATAGGCTTTTCTACTATCAAGGACTGTGTAAATGATGCTGATAAAATGGTTTCGAGTATCTCAAAATTCTTATTGGGCAATTTAGAAAATAAAGACAAAATTTCGTGCCAAGAGGAGTTTGATATAGAAGAATTAGGAGATTTGAAGGAGAAAGTATTGCAGAGAGTAGGTGTTAAAGAAGAAGAATTTGTTGATACAAATGATCAAACTACTAAAGAGCCAATTATCACGAATAAAACTTGTAGAGAAATTACGATATCGAAGGAGTCTTCTGATATTGAAATTACTCTTACTAAGAAAATATCATTTGTTAATAATGATAAAGACAGTAAAACAGAAGACTATGGAACAAATAATTCACCATTTTCATGCGTTTTCAAATTAAAAAACAAATTTGAAGATGTTCAAGTTTTATCAGGAAGACTCAGCTTAAAAATTGGCGATAAAATCATAGGCTTAGAAATTCCGACAATCCTTCCTCAACAAACTTACAATCTTGAGACCGAAGTATCAATTGAAGTCAATGAGACTATTTATGGTGTCTTTGATTATGAATTGTGTGTAGAGGAAGATGTATCAGAAACTGAAAATGAATCTACTTCATTAATTCCTTTTATATTCTCTTATTTCGATCTCTCTATGCCTATTGAATTTGAAAATCGTATTAACAACGAAAAGACAGTCCGATTTGTTCTTAACAGGGATTTGACCTTGGCTTCTAAGAAAATTCTTGACCTTTTAAATCTTAAAATTATCCACCAAGAAAGTTGCATAGACAAACTTTCTATGTCATTAGCTGGCCGATACAATGAAATTAACATCTTTGTAGATGTTAGTATATCATTCAACAAAGTCAGTAACTGTGTCCTGACCATCTTTTGTGATGACGCTGATCTTCTCGATTCTCTCGTCAAGTACTTTGATTAAAATCTTGTGTTTATGCTGTTCTAGCTTTTTTTTATATTTAATTTGCATAAAACTAATAAATTTTATTGGTTTATGCCAATAAACTCACCATTTAGCATAAATAAAATTTTTTAATTAAAAATTGGAAGGAGATCTGTGTACAAAAATAATATTAAGGCAATAAGGAGATGGCTCAAAAATATAAATTTATCTATATCAACATGTAATTTACAACAACAATTAAGTTCTTGTTAGCCAATTACTTTTTTTATCGACATCATTTTAGGTTTCACATTACAAATAAATTTTAATTGGTGTTATTAAATAATGATTCATAATCTAAGTACACTTGATTACATAAATCTTACTAAGAAAATACATGAAGGAAGAAATGGTCCAGTTTTCTTAGCCATTGATACGCGTTTTTCTAAACCAGTCATCGTAAAGTTTATTCGTCAAAATAAGTTTAATTTGTTTGAACTAAGCATACAAAGTCTTTTAAGCCATGAAAATATCGTAGAAATGTACTGTGCTTTTGAGTATGAAAAAAAATACGCGTGTCTCCTCTTGGAATATGTTGATGGTTTGGATTTGTTTGATCTTATTGATGTAAAAGGTTATTTAAAAGACCAAGAAGCTCATGATATTTTCATTCAAGTTTTTTCTGCTGTCCAATATCTTCACTCTCATTCTTTTATTCATCGGGATATAAAACCAGAAAATATTTTAATTAAAAAAGATGGGAAAGTAAAACTATGTGATTTTGGATTTTCAACATTTTACTCAAAAAAGAAATTAACTTTTAGCTGTGGAAGTTTAGATCATGCGCCTCCTGAAATTTTGAGGGGCGATCCGTATTTTGGCCCAGAAATAGATGTCTGGTGCCTTGGCTCATGTTTGTATATGATGGTCATAGGCGAAGTACCTTCTAGAAATAAAAGTGGAAAGCAGGAAGAGATTTGTTATCACGAGACCTTTGATGAAAAAAATTTGAGTGAAGATCTGGAAAATTTATTGAGAAGAATGCTTGATAACGATCCTAGCACAAGAATAACAATGGATGAGATAGAAAATCATCCATGGGTTATACATAAAAAAAATGTGTTAATTAAAAATGATCAGATAAGATCTAATGAAACAAACAAAGTTTCTTTGAATAAAATTCGTGGTGAAAAAACATACCAAAAGATTTATTTAACTTATATTCTTGATTTGATTAAGGACAAAGGATACAATTCATTAAATATCAATAAAGAAGATTCACCAGAGCACAACATTTACAAAATGATAATAGGTAAATTAACTCAAGGCTATTCAATTTATGATATTTATTTTTTGACTGGCTTCAGAGATCTTAAATATTTTAATTATGTGAAAAAAAGTAAAAAATTGCATATAGAATTGGACACAGAAAGGTCTTGTTTGTTTTATCGAATTAAATTTTCAGTACGGATTACTTTGCTTTCTCCTACAAACAAACTTAAAGATAAAATTGATAAATTAATTAAAAAACACGATTTAAATATAGAAGTAGGCATAAAATGTGAGGGCGATAATTTGATAAAAGGCAAGATAACACTTAAGAAAGGTTTAGTAAAGGACTTAAAAGATCTACTAAGACACTTAATGACATAAATTAAAAATATTTTGAAACCCTGTCAGTTTTACTCTGAAGATCCTATGAATATAATTTTAAATTTTATTTCCAACTTAATTAAAAATTAATTCATATCAAAGATTGAACAAACAAATTTTGCATTAAACTAGTTATATCTTAGGCTTATAGAAAATATTAATTGTATAAGTTTCTTCTTCAGGGCAATACATTGTATGAGTCATTTCTTCGTAAACTTCTTTTATTCCTTTCATTTTAAATCCAGAAGTCTCATAGCCTTTGCATCTTAAAACTAAATAATAATCATCGTTATAAGGCTCAACACATTGTTCTATCCCGTTAAGAATTCTAAATTTTGGTTTGACTTTTATTTTAATTCTAAACGAATATCCGAGAATGTTTTCGTTGTAAATCAAACTCAACATTTTATAATCTTTTAACTTCTCTTTTGACTTGATTTCATTTTCTAAATGTACTTTTGATTTACAATGTTTGTTGAATTCGCCAGGCGTGAAAAAGTCTCTGCTGCACTTTATGCAAAGTAATTTACCGTTGTTTGTTGTTTTTAAAAATTCATTTTCTAAAATTTGATTCGTGTCGTTTATTTTCTTTTTTCTCTCTTTCAAAACTGGGTAACCCAAAAATAAAAAAATTAACTATTATATTCGTAATTAGATTACTTGATTCTGCTGTATTTTCTCATCTTTACTTGATTTAAAATTTATTTTGCCCTCAAACACATTTTTAGTTTGTTTTACTTTCATGCAAAAAGGCTTAAAATCCGCAAATTTTATGCACCCCAAAATGTTTGAAGACAATGTGAAGAAAAGAATTACATCGATCCAGTTTGGCTTATTTTCACCAGAAGAGATACGAAGAGGAAGTGTAGTACAGATCATACACCCAGAAACCATGGAGAACGGACTACCAAAACAAGGAGGTTTAATTGACTTGAAGATGGGAACAACAGAACGTTCATTCTTATGCAGCACGTGCGAAAGGGACAATTTTGGATGTCCGGGTCATTTTGGGCATATTGAGCTCTCTAAGCCTATGTTTCATGTCGGTTACATCTCTAAAACTAAAAAAATTTTAGAATCCATTTGTTTTTACTGTTCTCGACTTAAAGTTTCAAGAAAAAATCTTAAGCCCGATCTCAATGCCATTTGGGCTGTTTCTAAAGGAAAAATGGTTTGTGAAGGCGAGCTAACTGAGGAAGGTTTCAACGGGTGTGGAAATAAACAGCCTGTCATTAAAAAAGAAGGCCTTAACTTAGTTGCATTTATGAAAGGGGAAGATAACTCGGAAGGTAAGATCATTTTAAACGGAGAAAAAGTTCATAGTATTTTCAAAAAGATTTCTGACGAAGACATTGAAGTTTTAGGTTTTGATCTTGCTTACAGTAGACCTGAATGGCTTATTTTAACCGTTTTATTGGTTCCTCCACCATCTGTTAGACCTTCGATTGTTATGGAAGGGATGTTAAGAGCAGAAGATGATCTTACACACAAACTTTCTGATATTATTAAATCTAACACTTACCTTAAAAAATACGAAATGGAAGGGGCACCAGGTCATATAATTCGAGATTATGAGCAACTTTTACAATTTCATGTAGCAACTTTAATTGACAACGACATTAGTGGCCAACCACAGGCCCTTCAGAAAAGTGGGCGACCTTTGAAATCTATTTCTGCTCGACTTAAAGGAAAGGAAGGCCGTGTTAGAGGAAATCTTATGGGTAAGAGAGTGGACTTTAGTGCCAGGTCTGTAATTACTGCTGATGCCAACATCTCTCTTGAAGAAGTCGGAGTTCCTTTAGAAGTAGCCAAAATCCACACGTTTCCAGAGAAGATTACGCCTTTTAACATTGAAAAATTAGAAAAATTAGTGTCAAATGGACCTAACGAGTATCCGGGGGCTAATTATGTGATAAGGACAGACGGTCAAAGAATTGATTTAAATTTTAATAGGGGTGATATAAAGTTAGAAGAGGGTTATGTTGTTGAAAGGCACATGCAGGACGGGGACACCATATTATTCAATAGACAACCTTCTCTTCATAAAATGTCTATGATGGGGCACAAAGTTCGTGTTATGGATGGAAAGACTTTCCGTCTAAATTTGAGTGTCACTTCTCCTTATAATGCTGATTTTGATGGAGATGAAATGAATCTTCATATGCCACAAAATTACAATTCTATTTCTGAATTAGAAGAAATTTGTATGGTACCCAAACAAATTCTTGGACCTCAAAGTAACAAACCTGTCATGGGGATCGTTCAAGATACTCTCACTGGTCTAAGATTTTTTACAGTTCGAGATGCATTTTTTGATAAAAATGAGATGATGCAAGTCCTTTATTCTATAGATTTTGAGAAATACTATGATATAGGTCTTGATAGTGTCATTAAAAAAGGTAAAAAGTTCG